>LOND01007678.1:2941-14428 GCA_014220965.1 Paragonimus kellicotti | reverse complement strand
ATCGTGAACGCCCTGAAATTTAGTGTAGTACCCGTAAATATATGAAAGTAGAGAAGAAAACGCCGATGGCAAGGATGCTCATGCTTTGATTACAAATCAGGCGTTTCCCGATCCATCTCCTCCAATTCCGTACGCTTCGTTGAAGCATCCACTACTCAGGCATGTTCAGCCCGTCAACTTCAAATCTGCGGAAAGAGCGAAATTCCATACTTCAATGAGAGAAGAAAATGAAGAAACCCGTGCTTGTATTTTTCTACTTCAAACTCAAGCGACAAGGTGTGATATCGGTGATCAATTGCAAATTCAGCCAAGAGATCGACTGATGACAGAAGTCAACGTCCCTGGTCTTCACAGAATGTTGTTACTACTGAAGAAGGCATCTTTTCAATGTGCCAGAGCTGTCTGTGAACAACTTCCGCATGTTAAGCCCGCGGTGAATAAGGGACCATCTGTTACATAACGCCAACAATGCTGGGAAGCAGGCACCTCAACAACAGCGGCAGTCGCAAGAGGTAAATTATCAGAGAAATGCAGCAGTTGAATCCTGATTCTGTTCAACAATGGAATAACCGCAAGCCATATGGTCATAAGCATACTCAACTTAACGTGCTTATTTCGCAATTCCAAATGCCGTAAATGTGGCACGATATGACACATTCAAGCCGTCTGTTGTAGTTCGAAAACGCGTTCAGTCCAGACATTATTAGAAGAGCAATGTCACTCATCTGACTTTCGGTCCATTGCTGTTATTGCAAATTCTGATTCTGGTTGATCTCGCACCAATATAACACAGTCATTTATTGTTAACAGAAGTCCCAAAATTTCCCCCTTTTTTACGCCGTTAAGGTTGAATCTTTTATTCCTGTTTCATGAGGCGGCCGGGAACTTTCTGTTGTCTTGAAGCTTGCTGATATTTCTGGTGAAGTTATTATTAGGCATGCTTTATCTGTTCATAGCAACTCTGAACTTCAACTCACGGATACACAGACCGTCACTTACACATGTCCATTTAAAAAAATAATTCTATCCTTATTTTCCTGGTTTCTATTGCGCGAAGACTTTGAAGCTCTCGTTTGCACTATCCGTTGAACCTTGAGAGACTGAAAATTTTGTTACTGAGTCTGTTTCAGATTTCAACTATGTTACCGAAACTATCTGCTATGGAGTCGGTGCAGACAAAATCTCCTGAACGTATGAAAAAGAAGCAGTGTCATATCTACAACGCGGAGTTCCATTTGAAATTCGGCCGGCGTAACAATCGCAATTTATAACTGGAACACTGTGTTCTATTGTTGGTTTACTGCACGAATAATTCCACTGTACAGATTACTGACCGCATTGAGAATTATTTGACCAACGTGTTGCATTATTACCTACTGCGTGGAGACTACTCTGGCGTTTGAGCTAAGTACATCCTTCCATAACTATTGCGTTGTTCTAACTACCGCACATTCTAGGTAGTTTGAAGATATCACTAGTATAATTTTGGTTTTATTTAATTAGTCGGATAGAGCATTCGCAGTTACAGAAATTGTGCTGTTAGAAAACTATGAACCAAACTGTATGTCGAACCAAATCACCGGCAGTCGAAAGTAGAGGATTTAGAGACTATACGCTTGCGTCTTAAAATTAAATCAAGGCAGATCCGTAAATGTACATCGGAGGGTAATTGGTGTTACAAGCTATGGGGTTAGAAGAAATGTCAATTTCTGCCATAGTAAATATAAAACAATACTGGATGAAATAGACTGTCAAAGCCAAAGTGCAACACCTAATTGGACAGGTCACACAGCAGGACAGACAGCTAACAATCAGGTTCGATCATGAATATTAACAGTAACAGAACTGGCACAAACAAGGGTTCAAGGTTGAAGAAATTATCAGCAAAGAAAGATCATCCAGTTTCTATCTAAAGTTTACTATGCGCAGTTTTAAAGATCGCTGAAAGCCCGTTTAGCATACATGTTTTCACGGGAATGGCTACGTATCGCAAACAATCAAGACATGTGGTTCAGTTTGCATTTACTAGTCACATATCACATATTTGAACATGGGAGCTCTACGATTACGATGAACTGCTTGACAACTCGTACAGCACATCGCTATCATTTGCGATTCTTAAGATTATGGCTTTAGGAACCTTTGGTATACTTCACGCAGTTGATTCTGGCATAAAAGGGAGGACAGCACTGACCATCAATAATCATTCAATCATCTGACATCCATCTCATCATCATAGGACAGCAATACATCGGTGAACACACACTGATGCTTGACTGCCACACAACCACCAGAACAAAGAGAAAAAGAAAAAAAGACTTATATAGGAAGAAAGAAGAAAATAGAGGAGGGGAGGGGAAGTGGACCTAACTACTAAAAATAGCTACGTCTATATTCAAACATACAACATCAAGGCGCCTACACCTTTGCAAACAAACAACCGAGCTGTGAGTGAAAGTAAGGCGTCATCAGCGAGACAGCTTCCTTACGGCTTTCACTGTCCCGCATCATAAAGTGCACTCACTTCACAGACAACTCGGCCAAACAACGACAGCATTCACGCCACTGAGCTCGATTAGCCGCCATCTCACCTAACGTCTCAAGCCACCGACTCTGTGAGTCGCGAGGGCCCCAGCCCGGGAGACGAACCCGACCTACAGTAGCCCCAACTCATTCGTAACAATTCATTTGTTCTACGCTAGTCACATGCTGTTCCCACCTCGCACCTTGCGCCAGTCAGCCGCAGCGTCCGCAAACAGTGCTCGGTGTGGCAAACGGCTAGCTGGCATCCTTAGTACATGACCCAACCATCTAAGTCTGTGCAAATGTAGCGACTGAACAAGAACTCGTTTGACAATCAGTGCCAAACACACCGCCTCCTAACCTCGGGTGCGTTGTTCTCGCTCGGCTGCCACCCGTTACGAGCGATCTGAACACAGACATCGCTGTGTCAAAATAACAGGAGGCTAACGGTTCACAGATCCTCTGTACCCTCATGAGTGACCAGGTTTGCGAGACACTTACAAGTAATACGGCCCCTCGCACTGTTATTTGATCATACTACACGACCCTAGCTTTAAGGGCAAATACCCTCTCTGTCGCCATAGGTGCTTAAGATTAGCGAACACCCCCTAGCCTTGGAAATACGCGCTTCTATTTCATTTCCTACACCTCCGACGCCACCGCTGATGCAGCTTCCCAGGTATACAAACCGGTCAACAATCTCCATGACTTCATTATCTAACATTAAATCTACGTGACTACAGCAATCTTGCAGAAGCACTTTGCATTTTGAGGCTGCAAAGCGCATTCCGAAGTACTTAGCAGAACGCGAAATAGCGTCCAGTGTTGTTTGTGCCGCTTGAAAGTTGTCAAACAGCAATACCTTATCGTCAGCATAATCAAGATCAGTCAGTCTTTCACCAGGTAGGAGGTCCACGCCGGCATCTTGTGAGTGCCGCAGACAGTCCTCCATTATTTCGTCTATGACGAAATTGAACAAAAATGGCGAAAGGGGACAGCCTTGACGTACGCCGCTCCTGGTGCTGAAACTGTCAGACAGTTCACCGTAAACCCTAACTGAGCTTAGGAGAATAAAGCGCCGACAGTATGTTCACATACTTAGTCGGTACACCCCTACGTCTAAGCGACTCTAAAAGTGTAGATCGGTCTACCGAATCAAACGCACCTTTATAGTCGAGGAATATGGCGATTGTTGGCCGGCGGTACACATGACGCTGCTCCAGAATTTGGCGAAGGGTGAAAATGTGATCTATACAACCCCGCCCAGGCGAAACCCTGCCTGTTCTTCCCTAATGTTTACTTCCCGAACTGCAGTGAGTCGACGAAGTATAATTGATGCTAGAACCCTTGAAATGACTGGGGTCAAACTAATCCCTCTATGGTTTTCGCAAGAGCCCCGGGCTCCTTTCTTAAATATGGGAACTATTATCGAGTGACCCCAGCACGGAGGGATGGTCTCCGTCGTCCACACAAGTTGAAACAACTGAGTCAATGCCTCTACTAACGCCTCTCCACCTTCTTTGAAAAGTGCCGGCACGAGATCATCTGGGCCAGCAGCCCTATTACGATTGAGAGCCGAAAGGCAATTGCGAACCTCAGTCTCAGTGGGTGGTTCCAACCATCTATTAATAGGGACCGAAATGCCCCTGTAGCTAGACGAGTTTATTTATCAGAATCTGAACTTGAATTTTCACCGACAGGGCTTGAACTGGTCAAGCCAATTCATCCCTCTATGGTCAATATGATATTGTTGCGGTTTGCAGATAATGTTTCGAACCGAGTTAAAAACCCTGTGGGTTTTTTTTGGCGTCAACCGGATGAAGCACTCGCGATAAGTGTACGAGATTGTTTTAAATTTCCCCCCAAAACCTAACTGGACACGACTCCCCTAGAATTACAACCAACGCATGATGATCTACAACCTACAGGATTTTCAGGTCACAGATTGAAAGGGTGTTTCGGGCAATCCACAATTTGATATAAGTCCACGGAAGCTGTAGGACAGTCTGGGTTAAAAATGTGCTCACCCACAACAGATTTCCCCCTGGTTTTGCCAGACAGTTGTTCCGTGGGGCTTGAAAGTATTTAATATTCACGAATTGCCCGAACTTGACAGATAAAATAGCGGTAGCCTGATAGAATAACAAGGGCCTATCTGAAACTTTGTTAAAACATAGGATGATGTATCCCAGGCCAAATGTTTTGAAATCATGGAACCAGAAACAGAATTCAATTATAAAAAAGGAATTTCAATAGGTACTCGAAAAGTTTTAAATGAAATGAACGTCAGGAGCGCATAGGCGTAACATTCATTACCTGTTCGGAGGTCACAAATGCAAGTGGGAACGGAATTCGAAAGCGGTTTGCAGGTTTACAGAAGGATTCTTAATCAGAACCGAAACGTATAATGAACTTTTGGGACCTTTCCACCGTAGGACATCAGCTCTTACCCAGCTGACTGTTGTGAGCTTAGAATATATTATGAATTTGAGCTAGAAAGTGTTTAGATAGTCCAACAGAAAAATAACTGTCCAAGAACGATTAGTTGTACGAGCGATCAAGGTTACCAGAGTCAAGATTGCTACAGACTTAAAGGCGGGTACGTTGCGTGCGATGATAGACCGAACCACTCAACACGCTCTGTTGACTGGATTATCAATAAATGTGGTTGGCGACAGTTTGGAAGCAGTTTTAAAACAGGAAATATGCTTGTGGATTACGAAACATACGCATTATATTAAATTAAGAAACCATATTCTGTTAAACCCACATGTGCTTGTTTCTGCTTCCATTAAATTCAGCGGTCGATTTCAAACCAATCACCATAGAAAGCATGTCATGGTAGTTAGCATACTGGTCCACTCCATGCTGTCATATGAATGATCACCGCAACCCCAACCGCGCTAGGAACCGTGCGAAGTTAGATGTAGTTTCAGGTAAGGTGGCAAACCCACGCATATGCACATCTGTGGATCGATTGATGAAGTAATATGAACAATCAGGAGGAATATACTAATTGTTTGGCTAGGTGTGTTTCAGACGGTATTAAGTTACGGTTGGTCGATTGCATTGTGAGTAACGTCAGACGATTCTTTCGATATTCCCACCGAATTCATGAGCGGTGAATTGTGCAACACAGTTGTTTTTGGATTACTGATAAGTAGTCGAGGATGAGGTTAACTTCAAGTTGAACATCATCCACAACTGATCGCAGCTGTCGCATTCCCAGTTGTTTTTATTAATTCTGTCTAGAATTTTATAGTTACATGAAGTGCGTGAGAGAAAAAAGAGAAAACCACCACAAATCAAGTGGACTATTAAAAAACAGATAAAAGACTAGACACGTTCTAGTGAATTGACACTGACCATCAAATAAAGTTGCATGGGGTTTTCCGTATCAGCTACACAGTTCGTCAAGCTCACTTCAGAGCTGGCAGAATGTGACTGTCACCAATAGTAGATGTTATTGGCTAAGCTTGCTTGTTGCAATAAACATTTCTTACCAACTCCGTACCTCTCTTGTAGAATTGTTCTCAGGATACCTGATAGCCAGGCAAGTGAGAACCCCGTTATACCGACGGACGCGTTCCAGATGTTATGTACGTGTGGCACACACATTCATCAACACCATTCAGCAAAGTTTTTGATCCCGTGGAAGCGACGATTTTTATTGACCTATGTAACATGTTAAGATTTTCTCATATAATTTGCACGGTACTAATTCAATTGTGAAAACCTGGTGAGATTGACTGAAAACAGGTGTTACGGGGTGTAGGTTGTTGGAGTGCTTGGTTGTGTTTATTGATGCGAGTAGTGTGGTACGGTGTTGAGAGCATACTTGATAATGTTTCCCCGCTCCCACTGCGAGTCAAGGCATACTCGTGGTTCATACAAAAAGACTCTGGTATTCTCAAACGGGGCGCGTTTACGTATTCACTATTCCGCTTTTAGAGAGCCCACCGCCGTTGCATTATATTGACGTTTGGTCTTTTGCAAAATGAAGACAAGGTTGAACTCTATGGGAAGCTTCCAAGTTTGATGTGGCAATAGGCTTGTCAATATTGTAAACACACGCTGCAGCCATCCAGACGTGTTTGCCACTGAGATCTTGGCGATTGCAATCCTGTTTTGATCCAAGCGGAATACGACATCAGCCTTTCCAACCACATATGCTGCTTTTCCGTGTTAGGTATCAACTGAATGCTGCAGAACTAAACGAAGGTTCCTCCTTTAGTTAGGTATACCAGAATATTGGGTTGGTTTGAGCCTTCAGCAATTGCTGTCATGGTTTTGAGTTCGTAGTAACCGTCAACTTTCCCACAAGTAACGCAAAATTCTGCTAATTATCTTCCTAGGCTTCGAAAGATAAAGAATGGTTATAACAACCACGGTCATTGAGGTACAAATATTCATCACTTCTGGTATCACAGCTGCCTGTAATATAGTCCATTTACGCACAATTCAGGTAACAACCCCTTTAATTTTTGCACGATAGTTTGGGTACTCATCACTTCTACGTAGATTGAGTGTTTCGGTAAAAAAACGAGTATTCTTGTATATCTGTCTTCTAAGATGCTTGCATACAGTCACATGAAAAAACTCTGTCTTGTACGTAGTCACTGCCCTTGCGACTAGAAGTTAACAGCCAGCATTTCGTGATTGCCGTGGACATTTCTTCATTGGTTAGAATTTGACAAGGTTCAACAACTTTGAAAGTGGACTGTCTTGACGTAGGCGGCTTGTGAAAGTGCAAATGCCAGACCGCTTTCAGTAAAGTGAAACTTGAATAGCAATACTGCTGACTGCTGCTGCTGGGAATCTGCTGGTCGACAGTGGACAGTTGCTTTGGCTGGCGACTGCCAAATCTCCCAAGAAGACCTTGAGTGGACCAGCAACTTAAAACCGTGGGACGTTTACGTGCCATACCTGTTAAATGAAACTTGAATGGTGTCTGTTTTAGGGTTTATCTGGTCACAAGGAACATCTTAGTAAGGCAAAACTAGAATATCTGCATACTTGTGATGGGTGTACCACTATCGGTAGCCCGCAGACTTTCGTGTAAAAACGTCTAACCTAGGTTGGCAAGTCAGTCAAGTGGTTTCAACATCAACCGGTCTGACCCGCAGTAGAGGTTCTTCTGCACGCGATGATCGGTGTTGTAATCGAAGGTATCGTCCAAGTGAACAGGAAACAATTAAGGTGGAAAGCAATGGACGTGATTCGTTGAAGATCGGACGTTGTATCTGAGTGAATAGCCAATGTATGTATAAATCATAGCCACAGCCCTACCCAACGGTCTAACACTCGAGTACCAATTGTTTCCGTATAGTGAGCTACCATTGTGTTGTTGCGAATCATTGTCGGTGAAAACGAAAGTACAATCACGCACACTGTTTTTAAATACAGACACACATGAGTTCATGATATATTGTACTTGATGAGTTCTAGCATTTTCGTCGACTGCTCCGTACTTGGACTGTAAGTAGTGAACAAAATCATAATGCTGTCAACGTGAACTATCGATAGAACTTCCAAGTCAACTTTACGTACGAATGAGCAAGAGTAACGTGTTGGTACAAACCCCACACTGTATTTATCTAGATGTGTATAAACGATGCAATGTTCTACCGGCAGAAGCAGTGGGTCTATTAACTCTGGGATGCAGGAGACCTTTGCTAAAGTTAATTCCGAACGTGACTGCCTTGTCTATTTCATTAGCTTTAAGTTTCGCGCAAACGTACGGCTTTGCCAATCAGATTACTATAGGATATCGAACTAATCTCGAGTTGGAACTGAAGGCCATGATGCGTCTGAGTATTCCGTGCGTCCTGTGCTTTCTTGAACTATCAGCTGTCTCGAGCTAACGTCGCGCAAACCAAAGCAGTTTCTGTATGTCCAATAAAATCCTAGGCTCGATAGGTTAGCACAGTATCTTCTGCACTGTTCCAGTTTCTAATTATGTTCTGCATAACACCATATTAATCTCATGCATAGTCCGTATTGTTGTTGTTCGTAATTGACTGGGTAACACAATTTTCTGTCGGAAGTTTAGTTAATTGGATCTGACAAGACTTAAGTTTACCACAGTGGGATTCCGAAAAGTCGTTTTGTTGAAACCCAGACAGCCTTTTACATTAGTACTGATTGATATGATAATTTAGTCCTGCTGATGCGAGGCCATTGGCGCAGTGAACCAAGAGTTTGCCTGATGAATACGTGACCGGGTTTAGAAATCCGAAGTAGTTGAAGCAAGCCTAGTTGTGAAGATATGTGGAAAATGCAAGCAGTATTACATATCACGCTACTGAATGTAACCACCGACGGGATTTATTCTGCAACACTGGTCTCTTAAGCCATAAAGTTAAAATATGCGGATTACTAGGTGGAGTAATTTCATATACTTAGATCGTGGGTAGTATTCGCAGCTGAAGCCAAGAATGGCGACTGTTAACAGTCTGTTGAATTTGAAGTCAAATGCATGGTTATGGGGGGCTAGTTGACAAAAGCCTTCCAACTGTTTGAGCTTTCAAAAAAAAAACAAAAAAAATAAAACCCCTTGTGCTAGTTGACCAAGATCATAATTTTCGTATCCGGCACCCTCCCAACAACCACGAGTTTCCTTGATCTTGTGTACGAGCCCCGGGGGGTGGAGCGGCGGTGGGGCCGTTGTGGTGTTACGGCTCGCAGCGCATGGTCCGTGTCGGGTTCCCTGCGGTTATTGAACTCACTGAGTGTGGGTGAGTAGTCCCCTGGCGGGGTGATGAATTCGGCTGAAATGCAAACTTTGAGGTGACACTAGTATTTTGACGTATGGTCGAAAAACGTTTGGAAATGCAGGAGACGACTTTGCATCATTCTTTATGTGGAATATGGTAGTGCATCTTCTAACTGCTCCCTTTTGTGCTGTTTGCCTGACCTTCAAGTTTTCCATCTGTTTTGGAGACGTAAACTTGTATCCAGCAGCATAAAAAATTGACATACGTAATGCTTGCTTCAGAGTAGCACACAAAGTTACATGAAACAGTTTGATTATGAATGCAGTGTTTTGTTTTTCTCTCAATACCGGTGACATTGGTTGTGATAGAAATGTCAGCAAAGCGGACAATAAGTTTGACTCTGATATACTACGAACAGACATAACAAGGTATCACATTGGGAGGGAAGTTATGAAACTAATTAATAATATATATATAACGCCGTTAGGGATGTTAGAGGGGGCATCTCAAAAGTTATCACGTAGAACGACATTCTTACATTGAAAGCAGTTATGAGCAAAAATAGGAGATGCATATTTACCATATCACTTAGCCTTTCAATGTTCAGTATAAGTAACTACAGAGAAAGTATACATTTTTGTAAATGAACTGAAAGAAACACGACGATACAGACAAGCTTTGATAATAATCCCTTCAAACATATCAAGTGACCTTATTCAGAAGTGTTGGAGTTCGATTTCGACGCATCTAAAGACAGCCATCAGAGGTGTTTAGAAAATTTGGTACTAAAATTTGCGTGTAACGTCATCTTCTTTTCAATGTATCTATCAATAACATGTTAAGCACGACGTCCAAACTGTCTGACTTCACTCGCACCAAATTTGGTGCGGGATATTTTACAGGAATGTTTGTAACGCTGACGAAATCTTAAACAGCCTTTGTTAATATATGCCGTACAACTTCTAAACAGTCAAATAAAACAGTAATTTTATATGTGTACCTGAGGAGGCATTACATCGCGTTACTGAAAAATCACGGAATATTTGAATGTATCGCATTCTACTGTGTATTGTGCGTGTAATCCCTGTTATAAGAACATCATTTTAACATGGTGAAAACACTTTCCTGTTCTATTGTTATGTCGCCAATCCGGTGTGGTTTTTAACAAGAACAAAATATCTTACGCACAAAACCGCACGAATTTCTATTTTCCGATTTTCGGATTCTGCGTGCCAACGACGATTTTGGAAAGAATTTCGGAATCCTCATTTTGACGTTCTAATTACAGAAAATTACAACAAGTCAATCAGACCCAGAAGCGGACATTTGTGATACAAGTGTGAAACTCAGTCAGAATGTAACGTAACTCTTGTTCTAATTTAGTTAGTATGTCGGATAAATAAACGGATTTTTCCGTGGTAATTAATGCCATGTTTTGAAGTTTTGACGATGTTTTTAAAGCTCACCCAACAGTAAGTAGATTGCTGTCCCTATTTATCACTGGGTTGCTTACTGGGAGGTTTTTTTTTATCTTACAACAATGCAATTCTTACCACATCATACCTGCTGGATCTTTCTGAAAGCGCCGAGCAATTGTTCATGTTATGATCTTGGATCGAACTGCAAAATCTCTGATTAAAAATGTTACCTGCTTCGTAGCCGAGGTTAAGTGGATGGTTAGCACCTTTAGTTGTTATTGTTGTTAGGTGTCGCATGAGTAGTGGTCAGTCGGGTCAATGTTGAGAAGTCATGTTTCTGGAGGAAAATATTGTTAACTCTCTAAACATGAGCACGGTCCACAAATGAAGCTTGCTGAACGTTTGCATATTATAATTCGATATTGTTTACTATGAGAACATGACAGTGATCAACGCAAAACCTCGTGACGACATTTGAGTCTGACCTGTTTTTGGGTGGTAAACCGGCTGAAAACTCTGCGTTTAAATGTGAAGGAGGTTACACTTACACCACGCAAAATCCTCCACTACTTACCAGTATTTCGACATCTGATTTTCACTTTTTTATAGCGATCACAACATGGAAGTTGTAAGTGATTAGTTTTATATTAGGGAAGGTATACCTCAATTCTCTAACGTGGTCATGCATCGTTCTTTTTAGAAAGACCTAAGAAGAACACATTGGAACGTGGTTGCTTATAAGTGGACAACGTCTGCTACGCTTGATGAAGTCGCAGCGGCTAAACGCCTGTGTTTCTCACACTGTAAGAACAGGGTTGTACGTCAGAACA
>LOND01007673.1:5122-16500 GCA_014220965.1 Paragonimus kellicotti | reverse complement strand
ACATTTATTCCTCGTAAACTATGGAAGTTCCCCTTTCGCTCACTGCTTCCGAAAAACATACGTCGTCTTCTTGATCTACTCCCCCGTCTATTCTCTAAGCAAAAGATAACGGGCGAGCCGAGTGATCTGATAGCCTTCCGCTCCTATGGAAGAAGTGCAAGCGTGAAATCCGTCAACACACCCAACGGATACAGTCAAAGATACTACTAGTGGCCCGCGAGGATAAGAATTTTCTCTTCAAGTATATGCGTTGCCAGAGAAAAACTAAGCCCTCGGCACTTTCGCTGCGGCTTCCTGACATGGAAACCTCTTCCAACACCCAGTTGGTTGTTGAGACGGCCAGAGAATATTATTCAGCAGTTTACAACTTGGTCCAGCCAAACTGGCATCCGATTCTCCCGCAGAGAAATTTCCAATGCCCACTCCTAACAGCCAAATTCTCTGTGCACGACGTTCAGCATCTCTTGCTTAAGATCAATTCTTATAGTGCAATGGGACCAGACGGGATCCATTCTCGGATCCTCAAAGAAGCGGCCCTTGGTTTGGCGGTGCCCCTCCATGGTCTGTTCTGTACAAAAACTACGGACCAGCACTCTTCCGGAAGCATGGAAGGGGGTTATTGTTACACCTATATTTGAGGCAGGCGATTGTCATTCTGCTGCTAGTTATCGGCCGATCAGCCTTACCAGCATCCCATGCAAGATAATGAGGCGTCCGTTAAAACGCGCAATTCTTAAGCATTTCCTTCAAGTAACCCCTTCTCCTCTACTCAGTCCTAGCTTTCTTCCCGACCGGTCATGCATAATCAATATGCTAATCTTTATGGATAGCCTGACAGACGCCAAAGACAATAGCCATATCTCGGATGCTATCTTCTTCGACTTTGTCAAAGTCTTTGACCATGTCCCACACGCTTGAATGCTAGTCGTAGACCTTGATTTTTTCAGTTGTCGTAGTTGGGAAAAATATTTTTCCGACAAAAACCGCTGAATGAGCTTGGTATCTGGTGCAGAAATTGAAATCATCGAAATCTGCGTCATGACCTCATATGTGCTTGTTTTAACTGACCGTTAATTGAAAACGACCTTAGGGTATATCGGTTTCGAAATTCGGTATGGCTGCTGTTGTCTTGGTTGGTTTCGTGTGAGAATGTTAACACAAGGATGTTCAAGTAATTTTTACATTCATTTTTCATTTTTCATTTATTTATGATTTTCTTTAATTTTTATTTGCAGGAATGGATTATGTTGCGACTTTCAAGGCGATGTTTGAGAACCGTGAATTTCGCACTTTCTCACAGTTCCAGGAGTGCCTTCAGAGGTACATGGAGAAGGTGGGCGTTATTCACGTCAAGCCGCAGGTCGAAAACGGTTCTGAAGTACAGTAAGGTAAGGTTGCATGGTCCCTGAAAACCGTGCAGATTTATCGTTGTACGAAGTATAAAAGACGTAGGAGTGTATGCAAGCGTGTGTCTGGTGGGTTAATGTTGTTAGCTGTAGCAAGTCAGTTGTAGGTCACGGATCCATGCGACGGGGCGAACTGTTTGTCTGCTTGCGTGCTCTTTCGAGCTGGAGCACAACCACCTCCTCAATCGTCTGCCATACGAATCCTATCCTGCAATTTTGGGGACTCACCGCCAGTGAATTGAACGAATGAAGGAGCCTGTTCCAGTGCAATACACCAGCTGCTGACATTAAGCAGTACGTAGCGGATGTTTACGGAAAGTTTATCACAACCGCTGACGTTGGAAACATCCGCCGCAAGTTGAAGCCTGCATTGTCAAGTGAGTTTGTTATGTAACAACGGTAACGGATCATCAGAGAACCTTGAGCAAGTTCTGTCGGTGATTAGTGCGATAGGTGTGGTGCGCACCATGCGGGATGAAGGCAACAGATATACGCATATCTGCTTGCCCAGCGAACGCAAATTGAACTATTCCGACGCTTCCCGCATGTTGTGAATGTGGATGCTACCCACGGGACAAACAGGCACAAGTATGTCATTGAACACCTTGTCATACTTTCGAAGCTGGAAGTTATATCAGTTTCTCGTAACAGATGGTATGGGACACGGCCGACCCGTGATGTACGGGTACGTTCGTAGTGAGAAGTATGCTTCACTACGTAAGCTGTTCGAAATGTTTCGAGAAATGATGGGTGAGCACATTGTGGTAAAGACGTTTGTCATGGATAAAATGGCTGCGCAAATGAGAGCAGCCCATGTGGTATTCGGCTGCGACATAATGTTGTGTTACTTTCATGTACGCGATGCCGTACGTAAACACGTCAATGGGTAACACTTGTTTGTCATTTTCGTTACAACAACGTTACCGCAGTCGTACTCTTCCAACGAATGGCTACGGTAGACAATGAGGAACAGAAAGTTGCACCTTCACACCGTTGGCAAACGGATGGAGTAGTAATAAGTTTCCAAGCATGGACTACTACTTGACGTAATCGCAATCTACGGCAAACATATGGAGCAGTTATGAGTGTTTAAGCCTGGTGTACTGATTCACTTAACTCGTGTAGTAGGACAGATTGATGGAGCAGTTATAAGGTCCGAGCATGTTCTACTGCTTGACGCAACTCGTAAGTTACGGTAAACGGATGGAGCAGTGATGTGTCTGAACATGAACTACTACTTGACGTAACTCGTGAGGTATGGCAAACGGATGGAGCAGTTATGTGTTTTAGCCCGGTGTACTGCTTGACTAAACTCGTGTAGTAGGACAAACGGATGGAGCAGTTATGAGTGTCTGAACATGAACTACTACTTGACGTAACTCGTTAGGTATGACAGACGGATGGAGTAGTGATGTGTATAAGAATGGACTACTAATTGGCGTAACTCGTTAAGTAGGTCAAACGGATGGAGCAGCTATAAGTTTCTAAGCACGGATTGCTGGTCAACGTAATTCGTGAAGTGGGCTGACGGATGGAGCAGTTATAAGTGTCTGAGCATGGTCTACTGCCTGACGTGACTCGTTAGTTATGGCAGTCGGATGGAGCAGTTATAAGTGTTTAAGCTGATGTACTGCTGGACTTAACTCGTGTAGTAGGACAAACGGATGGAGCAGTTATAAGTTTCTAAGCATGAACTATTGCTTGACGTAATTCGTGAAGCAGGCAGACGGATGCAGCAGTAATACGTGTCTAAGTATGGACAACTGCTCGATTCAACTGGTGAAGTAGGACAACCGGATGGAGCAGTTATGTGACTAAGCATGAACTACTGCTTGCCTTAACTCGTGAAGTAGGACAAACGGATGGAGCAGTTATAAGTGTCTAAGCATGGACTACTGCTTGACTTAACTCGTAAGGTATGGCAAACGGATGGAACAGTTATAAGTGTCTAAGCATGACTACTGCACGACTCAACTCGTGAAGTAGGACAAATGTGCCCCAGCAAACAAAACGGAGTTGGCCGGAGTTGGTCCGTGTCTGGCCACGAGTCGGACCGGAGTTGGCCTGCACCACATACCGGAGTCGGTCCGACTTCGGCCTGGCCAGACAGGCAGTCGGCCACGGGAAAAATTTGCCAGCCGGCTGTTAACTGCATTGTACGATTCGAGCATTCGCTAAAACAAATTTTAATGGTTTCCCACCTCCCTTATGTATCTAAACAACACGATAGGACCTTCTTAGTCTCCGCGCAAACCGCGCTGAAGGGAGAATACACGCGCGTCATCGCTGCACCCCAACGAACGCAAAAAGGATAATTTACGGAACGGGAAAATATATTTTGTACAATGAGTAAACAACGTAAGCTTCTTCCTCCACACGTCCAGGTCCACCGTATGTTCTGCTGACCATTGCAGTGGTTTCTTTCATCATTCCTTCCTGGAAAAACAAGTTTTAGTACACATTAGAAGTGGAATATCTCAGCTAATAAGCAAGATACATCAATAGTTCATTTGGACAATCTGGTAGAGAACTCACAGTTGTTTCAGAAAATGAAAGATTCATCCATGATTGCATCCGAAATAAGTCAGAAATTCCATTGAACTTGTGCAAATTCCACTTCCTGAAAAAAAAAGTTTTTAGTACGTATTAGAAGTGGAATATCTCAGCTAATAAGCAAGATACATCAATAGTTCATTTGGACAATCTGGTAGAGAACTCACAGTTGTTTCAGAAAATGAAAGATTCATCCATGATTGCATCCGAAATAAGTCAGAAATTCCATTGAACTTGTGCAAATTCCACTTCCTGAATGCTAATAAAAGCAATCCGTACGGATTACATGTAACATAGGTATTTAAACAATAATTAATGAAGCTTGATTAAGAAAAAGGATATAATGAAACGCATTTACAAAGTTTTCTAACTAAATTGTGACTGACCACAGACCGCAAACAATACAACACAGCCGCACTCACCACGCAGGAAATAAACGAAACTGAAGACGAGCGTTCGATGGAGGCACGGATTAAAACAAACGTGCACAAAATGGCAGTATTCGTGAACGGGTGTGGATATAAGGTTGTGACAATGAAAATATGTTTAAGAAAATTTTATAATTCGTTTAACTACCACAATGAGCGTGGTCAATAGCAGTTATTATTCTCATCGGATTGGCTTATTTCGTGGCCAACCGTTGGCCAGATGTTGGCCAACACCTCGGAGTCGGCCATGTGTTTGCTGGGTGGAGCAGTTATGTATGTAAGCGTGGAGTACTGTTTGTCTTCACTCGCCCAGCAGGTGACCTCGTCGGCATTACAGAGTACGTCATGATCCCATGGAAAATGTGCAATAGTGGTAGAAACCGACAGCTATGCATGCTGAATATAACTAAGAAAATACCACTGACTTGTCCAGTTCTTGCGCATAATCCTACGTTACAATGTTTTATGACGTATCTTACGTTCGCAGCTTTATAAAAGGCGTAGTCCTCATGATCCAACAACGGTTCAATCGTCGGAAGTATTATCACCTTTTCCTGCCTAATTACATTCAGATTTAAATAAAAGCATGTCTCCACGTCTATGACATCGCTTTTCATTATATTCCGCCATTAATTTTCCCAAATAACGGAAAATGCACATTTTTGTTATTTTTCCATTAATCCCTGTCATTAAACTACCGCACACTCCTTGCTTACGTCTTCGGAAGATTAAAACAAAAGAATGTTCAAGCAACAGAATTCTACGATTTCAGAAACTGCAACACGTATCAAAATTTTAACAACTTCGGCAACTTCAAAAAGATTTTTACCACAAAGATTACAGAGATATTTTTGGTCTACCGATTACACACTGCTCCCACCGGGTTCTGTTGTACATAAACTAGAAGCTTGTGAAATCCAAGGAGTAACTTCCCGTTGGATTACATTCCCTCCTGGTAGCAGAACTTTCTGAGCAAAAAGCGAGCTGGGCTTTTCTTCTACTTCCCGATCCCCACTGGAGTTCCTGAATAATCCGTACTTGGTCCGTTGTTGTTTCTGATATACATCAATGACCTATGCGACCTTACTTCCAGCAACACCCTCCCTTATGCTGATGATTTGAGAATCCGGAACGCCCGTGATCCATGATGACCGCCAAAAAGGGATTTGGAAGACTCGGGATGATGAAAAGAGCATCCCCCCACATAGACAGGCATGTCTTTCAAACGTTTTACAGGGCCTACATAAGACCACTGCTGGAGTATGCTAATCAAGTCGTATACAGTGACTTGGAGAAGGACATACTCGCCAGCGAACGTGTCCAGCGATTAACCGCCAAAATGATCACTGACTTGCGGCATTTCTCCTATGTGTCCTGATTTTTATCTACTCGAGTTTGGAAGACTGCGCGGTGAATTAATCGTTACCTATTTCTTCCTTAGTGTAGGACTCGTGCAGCAATTTTTTTTTACCACAGTAGTTGGTAGTAGTCGAAGGCGTCACGACAAGCGGCTTTATAAGTTTCGAACACGGACCATCCTTAGACAACAGTTATTCTCTTACAAGAGTTATCAACTGCTGGAACGACCTTCCTTTAGCGGTTGTCAGCTGCTCTTCTAAGGACCGTTTCAAAGTGTTATTAGATTCTCACTTACTTAAAAAGTTGTTAGATTAGTATTTTGTTCTTTTCTATCAGATTAGTACTTTACTGTGTTCTCGGTATTCTCTGGAACCCTCAAGAGTGGTGCTACACCCTGTTGTTGCTGCAAGACCTTTGTGGTCGGGGTCTTGGTTGGGATAGTTTGATAGAGGAGACCGATCGTCTAATCTGGGAGAATTGGATAACAAATATCCAAACTGTTAGATCAATTAGAGTGCCTCGTTGTGTTTCTCCCAATATATCCACTGCCATTAGAATAGAATTGCACTTGTTTTGTGACGCATCTGAGGTAGGATACGGTGCAGTTAGTTATATTAGGCTGACAGCATCCAGCGGTTCGGTTAAGTGTTGTTTCGTTCTAGGCAAATCAAGAGTGGCCCCTCGTAAGATAGTTACCATCCCAAGGCTCGAACTCACGGCGGCCGTCCTCGCAGCAAGACTGATGAGGCTCCTTGTGGACGAACTGAGAATGCGTATCGACCGCGTAGTTCTGTGGACGGACTCAATGATAGTACTGCAGTATATTCGCAATACATCGTCGCGCTTTGCAATATTCGTTGCAAACCGAGTGAGAGTAATACGTGAGTATACCACTGTATCACAGTGGAGACATGTGCCATCTGAAATGAACCCAGCCGACGTAGCATCGAGAGGAGCTTCACATTCAGCCTCACATGAGATGGACCATTGGCTTCAGGGACCGGAGTTTCTAGTGCTTTCAGAAAACAGCTGGCCAAAGTTATCATTTTCCACTGCAGTGGCAGACGATAACTGCGAAGTTAGGCGTGTTTTGACTGCTGAAACTGTGCATGCAGTGAATCCCATTTTGGAACGTCTAGTACCACGATATTCCACTTGGTTAAAATTAGTTAAGGCAGTAGCATGGCTCTCTCGCTTTGTTGAGTTCGTTTGCTCACCAAAGTCCGGAAGTCAGAGAGATCCGGTGGAATCAGGGCCGTTACGTGTGTTCGAACTGGAACGCGCAACCAGTAAGTTGGTCATGCTTGTTCAGAAAAATGTTTTTCTGATGACCTGAAATATTTCAACGCTAACTCCACTGACAGGAGACGTATAAGCCGTCTGTCTCGGTTGCGACCAGTACTAATAGACGGTTTGTTATGCCTTGGGGGAAGAGCAAGTGGTGGCGTTGACCAAAACGATATAAAACCTGTTATTTTACCGTCGCACGGTACAGTCACAGAACTCATAGTTAAACATTACCACGAGGTGGAAGGTCACATGGGTGCCACACATGTACTTGCGTCCATTCGGACGAAATTTTGGTTGTTAAAGGGGATGGCGACTGTCAGGCGCGTGATTAATAAGTGCTACAGATGCAAATTACTTTTTCGAAACCGTGTGAGCAGCTAATGGCTCCATTACCAATAAATAGAGTGACTGCTGACGGGTATCCATTCCGGTATACTGGAGTGGACTACTTTGGTCCATTCAAAGTGAAGATAGGTAGAAGCGAACACAAGCGCTACGGCTGTGTATTTACTTGTTTTCAGACACGTGCTATCCATTTGGAGGTTGCCCACTCACTGTCAACTGATTCGTTCATGATGGCACTTATTAGATTTGTGGGCAGACGAGGGGCTCCGGATGCCATATATAGCGACAATGGCACCAACTTTGTAGGAGCAGATTCAGAGCTGAAGAAGAGGCTGCAAGCTTTGGATCAAAGAAAGATTGCAGATTGTTTACTAATTCGTAAAATTGACTGGTACTTTAACCCACCTGAAGCCAGCCATCGAGGTGGAATATGGGAAAGAATGATAAGAACAATACGGCGGGTACTTACTTCAGTCACTCACCAGCAGGTTATGCACGAGGAGGCGCTGCTTAGTTACATTGTAGAGGTAGAACAAATTATTAACAACCGTCCACTTGTGCCTATCTATGATGATCCTCAAAATCCGAAGGTGCTGAGACCGAATGATCTGTTATTGCTCCGGTCGAATTGGGGTTTTCTAAATGACGAAGTTACATTGTCAGAGCGTTATACTAAGGGTTGGAGGCAAGCCCAACATCTCGCTTGCGTGTTTTGGAAGCAGTGGCGACGTGAATACCTTCCCGGATTGCAAGCATATCACAAGTGGTTTACTGCCTCACGTGATTTACAGGTAGGGGACGTCGTACTCCTTTGTGACACATCAGCTCCTCGGGGTGTTTGGCCGAAAGGCATAGTAACCAATGCATTCCCAGGACCAGATAACCATGTGAGACAAGTATTCGTGAAAAAACAAGGTGTTGTAAGGCGTGATATCAGGTCACTGTGTCTTCTGGAAGGGCACGACAGAAGTTAATTCTGGTATGTCAAGAGTTGCTTCAGAATCCCATGTGCACTATCCTCTGATAGTCTTCGTGGGTTTGTATAGAAAGCCCAAGTGGCTTTCGGGGCCCGGTGTTGGATCTGTTGAAGTTCGTCTGGTATGATGCGGAACGATGAATCCGTTGAGGTATGTTTGGTTTGTTTGTAAAGGGCCGATCCTTAATTTGCCTTTAGTTGTCTTTATTGTGTGCAGTAAACAATCATGACATTTTGTACCATAACTGCACATAAAAGGTTTACTTTCTTACATTTTATAACTGTCATTGTCTGTTAAAACTTCCTTCTTGGTATTGTTTGACACGTTTTCATCTTCATCTGTACCCGATTGTTTTAATGAGGTCATTTCCCGTTGACTGGTGGCCGTTTGTGAACACGTGCTTAGTTGCTCCATTTTGTACTCCTTTGCTGGATAATTTGTGTACCCGGTTGATTCACATTCAAGGTGAGATAGTACCTTTGTTGTAATTTTATTAAACAGTACCGTATAAATTCCAATACTTTCGACCGCCTTTTCTGACGTTTTCTGGACTTGGAAGATAGTCCCGTCAACCCGACCGTCTGAATAAGCGTTATTGGAATTGTCGAATACGCGTTACTGAGTGAATTACCCTAAATCGCCAGGAGCGATTTAACACCAGTTTTCAATGACTGCCTTTCAGGTCAACAGAAAACCGCTGACATCGAAACGGACAAACTGACTGGATCCGGGTGAATTGGGCCTCCAACCTCGAACCCGTGAACAAATCGCTGAAGTCGCTGAAAAAACCGAACGAACGAAAACCAAGTTCATATTTAGCATCCTATGACAAGCTTACTGAGAAAATTGCATACGAAATGCAAGAGCAGAAGTGCATGGTTGCAACCGGGGACTTTACAGATGACAATCACCAGTGATTGCATACCAACTTCGGAAAACAGAAGTCGCCGACTTATTCGTTTGTGCAATTGAACATTAGTTGTCAACATAGAAGTCGGTGGCGTCAGCTAAGTGATATTTTCATGGTTTTTGCAGTTTATATTTAGTTAGCTACCATTTTCTTCATCTTCCTATTTGTACAACTACACTGCCCCTCACCAGTCAAAATCACATAACCGTACCAGTCTGACGACCTTGAGAAATAGTTAACTGGTGGCCAGAATTCAACGGTATACCGACAATCACGTGCTTGTAGTTGAATGCACCTTTAAGTTGGGTCAATTATTGATACCGATCAAAAACCATCATTTAAAAATTGCAGAATGTCCGGAGGTCAACAGTGTCTGAATAAAAGTTGTAGGTCAAATGAAAATTTCTGTAAAATTCCACTTACTGCTTGCAGCCAGCTGATGAACCTTGGTATGAACGAGTGCATAATACCAAAACATTATCATCTACACGGAGATATGTATGTGGAACGAAAAATACATTATGGCAAAATATTCCAATTTTTGCAGATTAACTACAGAGATCCGGAGGCCCCGGCTGACGATTTAGACCTACGGTTATGCACTGTTTATGATAACCACAAAGAATTCAACAAAGATCTTCGCGATGCAGTCTTTCAGCCAGAATCACTTCGACCTCTGAGTCAAGAGGAGGTTAAAACATTGAAATTGGCAAACGCAAGAACACTGCCGCCATACAGATGCATCGGAGACCACGGGTAACTATATTTGCATGATTCGCTCGCTCCCGTTGTCACATATATATGAAATCAATATCACAGAACTTAACCAGTCGTGTTTCCTAGTTTAAGTGAGGTGTCTGCCTAAGTGGCCAATAATCGGTTTACCAATCACTTCTTCCAGACAGTATTGTTTAACGAGATGAGAATAAACTTGATGTATTCAGCTGGCCCCTATACACACTCCATAATCTCGAAAATGTTACAGAGTGGAACAAAAATACAACTTTCTTAGGTTTCCGCCTTGGCTTGACTGTCTTGCTTAGTAATTCTGCAAGGTCGATGGGCGGACCACGTTGACTCGTTTTACATACGTACTCTTCCTGTGTGTAGTGTTGCAAGATTGACTTGTCATCCATCCCATCTTTGTTGTTGCAGGTAGACTACTTGCGATTGTCGATCGTTTTACGCGACTGTCGTCTCGCTAGCTTGTAATAGTGCTGGTGAAGTGTCCATTAAGACAGAAACGGAATGTAACGCAGTCATCCGTCTTCGTTACTTGTGGCGGCCTGTGAACATCTCATGTCTTTTGGTTGAAGGGAGGCCTAAAAATGTTACATGCAGCAATTCTCTACCACAGCAGTCGATAACAATTGCAGGAGTCACGATAAGAAGCCTTGTGAGCTTCGACCCCGAACCTTCCTTCAGGCAACAGTTCTTCTCTTACAGGGTTATCAACCACTGGAACGACCTTCCATTAGAGGTTGTTAGCTGCTCTTCTAGGGACCGTTTCAAAGTGTTATTAGATTCTCACTTACTTTAGAAGTTGTTAGATTAGTATTTTGTTATTTCTATTAGGTTAGTACTCTGCTGTGTTCTCGGTACTGTCTGAAACTCTCAAGAGCTGTGCAACACCCTGTTTCCAATGGCTGCCTTTCAGGTCAACAAACTGACTGGATCCGGGTGACTTGGGCCTGCAACCTTGAACCCGTTAACAAATTGCCGGAATCACTGACGTGCAACTTGATCTTGTCAGACCGCTTCCACCCTCTAACGGCTTCACCTCACATCAGACGTGTGTCGACCCTTATACTGGGTGGCCGGAAGGCAATCCCACTTCCCGACTGCGCTTCCGAAACGGTGGCCCGCGCCTTTTCGGAACGTAGGGTAGCCCAAATTGGTTGTCCCGCTTTGGCGACTATTGGTAGTGGTTCTTATTTAGAATTATCTCTCACAGATCGCCTGAATACCCTTGGGTGCAGGCATATACGCACTACCGCCTATCATCCGGAATCCAACGGGATGGTGGAACGTTTTCATCGTCAGTTAAAAGCAGCCCTCAGTGCGCAGTCGAACCGCTCCTGACAAGAGGCTTTACCACCAGTCTCCTTGG
>LOND01007671.1:0-12807 GCA_014220965.1 Paragonimus kellicotti | reverse complement strand
ACGATGAGGAATAATTTTGAACATACAAACCCCGCTTTTTGGCTCAAACAATTTCCTAATTCCACCACCTCCGACGGCGTGCGACAACATCTGAAGTAGCAAATCGCCAAGGCGGCCATTGCGACAATCGTCAGCCTGTCTCAGAAGTGCTCAAACTGTGTCTACGAAAAAGATGCAGTTATTTCGAGCTTCATACAGAGGAAGAACAAAGAGTTCGCCGTTTCCATTATGGGACTGGTCAATGAGGATAAAAAGATGAAATTCTATAACACTCGCTAGCACCTCACGGAAAGGCTTTGCGGAATCCAAGAGAACTGGTGGAAAAGCTCGTGTGACCTCCTTCCCGGCTAATGTAACCTTCGGAAACGGAAGGCATTGTTAAGACAATTTATGGTCCGTCCTTCCAGTCTGTTCGAACACTGGTGGACGAAGAGGCCGACGTTTCAAATGCAAAGATCAAAGTTAGGGTGGGTATCTGAAGCAGAACCTTTGGCAGTCTTTTGAATCTTTTCGTTATTACTATCTGGTTGCCCGACCTATACTGCTACCTTGACGAGGTGGTCGGGCTTGTGTGCTGTTTCGATCCGGCGGGCTATGCTGACTAGGACTCCGGTCCTTCCAGGTTCAACCCTGTCAGACAGGCCAAAGGGGAGCAGCCAGACGAAAAGCAGTTACACTCATAGGACTACTGACCGCGTAGGAGTGCTTAGGTAGTGAGGCACGATCCTATGGGCATACAGCAGAACTATTTTTATAGTTGCGGCACTGCTGTCTTCCGTATCAGGAAGAAGGGGGTTAGAAAAGGTACCCTCAAACAAAGAGCACTCCGATCGCCCAACGGTTGACCGTGACCGCCGGCGTATTATCCAATACGGTCGAAAAACATCTATCACCCAAAAGCCCGATGTAGCTTTGAGTACATCCACTGCGCGCAGCAGTGCTCAGAATCAGACATCAATGTCTTATTCACTGCGCCCTCGGGCTAGGCAAGCCCCTCACTGCCAAGTGAGTCAGACTTTTGAGTCATTGGCTCCGGGTAGGGTCCCCCAAGAAAACCCTGTATCCTGTTGTCTCGCAGGTCAGACTTTTGAGTCAGAGACTCGGGGTGGGGTCCCTCAAGTCAACCCCCTTCCGCGGCATAAACGACCGGGAAGTATCAGAAGTTATCGCTCTCCCGACAGTGACATTATTAACCCAATACGACTTTCTCCTACTGTTTTACCCCCCATTTCTTCTGCCTTCCATGTGCCTTCGGGCGATAATTGTTTTCTGAGGCCAAGACAACCGGTAAACATTGGCGCCTTCAATGTCCGCACTCTCCGACAAGTCGGTCAGCAAGCTGCTCTGGCTAGTACTCTCTCAAGTCTGGAGCTTGATGTGTGCTGCGTGTCGGAGACGCGAGTCTACGATTCTAGCACCGTTATCCATTTGAGCTCACCTCTAGATAACTGTCGATTCAAGCGCTTCTCTCTCAGGGTTTCTGGTGACGCCGAAGCTGAATCTCGCGGTCAAGCTGGAGTGGGAATCGCACTGAGTTCCAGAGCAGAGCAATGTTTGCTCGATTGGATCCCAGTGAACAGTCGCTTGTGCGCTGTCAGACTCAATACATCGGTAAAAGTCTGTCGACGCAAATCAGAAAGACGTTGTGTATTCATTATATCGGCGTACGCTCCAACAGACAGCTGTTCGGATGATACCAAGGATGCGTTCTATGACGCCCTCGTTGACCTTCTGAAGCAAACTAAACAAGACATCATCATACATCTGCTCACTTAACTTCCGCTCTCATTCCTTCTGGTTTAGACTGGATGCAGGGATGTGTCCCTGAAGTCGCGTACGATGCAACTCAATCCACTGTTAGTGACATTTGGGCACAGACTTATTTCAGTTTTTGACGCTTCGACAAACTAGTATTGGAAAGAATACTGCCAACCGTTCGTGTGTGAGAGTGAATGTGGAAAGGGGTTGTGGGTCGGGCTATTCTGTTTGTTTGCACGTGTACATGGAGGCAGTTAACACAACTTAGAACAAGCTGTGGGGACTACATGGCACATGATGCTAACATGCCAGTGAGGAACTTAGACAACGACTACACACACCAATGGGATAAAAATGCCTGTCGAACGATCAAGTAGACGTCAGTCCCAATTTCATGAATGAACAACACCGATATCAGCTATTTGCCATTTTCAAATGAAAAACGGCTATTTTGTATGCGCTTCTAGTCTCCGTAAAACGTCTTCTATAGGTTATTCACCATTGTTAACATACCACAAATCAGGCTCTGTATACTGAATTGTAGACAAGTGTATTCATTAAACAGCAAGATTGTTAACCGCTAATAATTAAGCAAATGTGAAATTCCTGGAACCGTCTTATTCTGCAATGTTTCGATCCATCATTGATTACCAGGTACTTAATGTGAATTGGTTTCAGAATACAGTTTCTCTCCGACAGACCAGGCAAACTGCTGTGTGTGTGGAAACATTTCGCATGTGTTCAAAGACGTTCGAGCACACGCGGTAAGACGTTAGTCCTAACAAAGCAGTGAATATTGTATGGGCTATTAGATTTTCTTCTCTTTTAGTTCGATAGGTGTATACATCGCTGTTGTTCAGCTGAATTGGTGATCCTTTATCTTTGTACGGTAGTTACTCAATCGTCAAATCAAGTCATATGTTGGGGTGACTCGTTGGTACACTTATTTTCAAACGGAATATTGCGTTTTACTGCAGGCATGCATAAGGCCAGACTTAATATACAGTGCGTCCCCAAAGTACGGACCCGGCTACGAAATTTCGAATTCAGACCAAACGGTTTGCCCAACGGGCATGGTTCCCGGCCGAGTTGAGCGAGGGAAAAGACACGACACACCGCTGATACCACAGCCAGATTAACTGCCTGTGGGTAGGGTGGGGATGAACGCACATTTCCAGTCAAGTCACTCGGCCTTATAGACCCAGTGTTTTGACCACCACGGCGCACGAACGATAGCATCTGGCTGCTCACACATGTCACCGTAACCGTTTCATCATTTGAAAGGCAATGCTGGACTGGGAACCAGGATGTACCGGGGAATGCAAATGGACAAAGTAAAAATGCGATATTCCGGTAGCGAATTTTGCCATCACGGTTGTTTTTTCACCAAACGGTAGACAATAAGAAGCTACACACATGAACGAAACAGATTTCAAATCACTGAAAGATTGATCAAAGCCTAACCAACTTTTCCGTAGAGTCTGAGGCACGTTATGCGATGTTTCTCTATTTGCCGCGTCATTTGCGGACTCTCACGTGACATTTTATATTGATGCTACCGAAAAAATGAGCGTCGCTTGGTCCCTCTCACTTCTGTGGTCTCGTCACTGAACCGTGTCGTTCCACTCTCTGTCAGCATGTGTTTATTTGACCATTTTATTCGTGTCGTGATGAAGACAACTTGTTGCGTTATCGAGATGAGCGTGGATAGCTCGTCCAAAACTGTTGTCCAGATTGGAGTGCTGTGTTTTTTGGAAATCTGTTTCGTGCTGAAGAAGGATATATCCAGGATGCGAAGGACGTCTAGTTTGGATCGACACGAAATGTTCGCATCATACGGGTTTTCGTTAGTTGATTACGAACAGGGATACATGTGAGTACTGATCGAATTGGGCGGGACGGGGCGTGACGTGGAAAAGGGCGTGACGCACTCCTCACAAGTATCGTTTTTGTTCGCAAACTGACTTTTGCAGGACTGTACAGGCTGAAAGTGTAGATGCTTCTGATTGTGGTTTAGAATTGCTACTCTCATTCCACTGAAGGCAGGTCGGACATGTGGAGTCTAGGGTGACTAGTCCCATTTGTGTGTGTGTGTGTGTGTGTGCGTGTGTGTGTGTTTCTGTCTGTCTATCTGTTTCTGTTCTGTCTGTCTGTCTGTCTGTCTGTCTGTCTGTATGTCTATCTGTTGTGTCTATTAGCCAAAGAGGAGCAGCCAGAAAGCAGGCAGGCGCGTTCTTCTTATATGGGGCACGTATGTTGTTTCGATTCGGTTTCATGTCTATTTTTACCTGATCTGATTCTGTGTATGTGTGATCGGTTTGTCTGTGCAGTATTACCTCTGTGTGAATGTGCCGAATTTCTTGGGTTGTGACTGTCGAGCCTGTTCTAGGTGGTTGATACTGATGTTGCCTTGCGGTACAGGCTTTTAAGCCAAAAGACTTTCGTTGCGGGCCCTAATCGCTCTCCGTGTTTAGGATCTGGGCATCCTCGGCAGTATCCGAAGCCCCCATAAACACGATGTTTAAAGCAAACTGAATACGATACTGCATCAGCCGTCGTCCAGGATAAACCGAGTCGTCCTATCTGTTGCACATAGCTGGGTGGATGAGCAAAAATATGCTACTGCCAAACACTCACCCTCATACTGTTCCCCCAACAAGAATCCTCGAGCAGATAATGCTCACTCAAGTTTCAGTAACCCGAAGACCAACCTGAAACAGGCACGGGGACGCAAGACGCTCTGTGTTGGAGCATGGAATGTGCGCACGCTGCTGGATCGATGCGGCGCAACAGGGCGGCCAGAGCGGCGCACTGCACTGATCGCGATGGAGCTGCGTCGTTATGGAATCGACATAGCAGCCTTGAGCGAGACAAGGCTTGCGGACCAAGGTAAGTTGCGGGAAGCAGGTGCTGGGTACACCTTCTACTGGATAGGTTACCCGGCAGACGGTGCTCGGGAGCATGGTGTCTGTTTCGCAGTCGCTGATCACATCAATGCTTTGATGATAGGCGAACCGCACGGCATCAGCCCTCGAATGCTGTCTATGCGCCTGCGACTCGGTCGAGGTAAGTGTGGTACATTTCTCAGTGTTATGGTCCAACTATGTGTCACACTGATGATACAAAGGACCAGTTCTATGATCAGCTGTCCGTCACAATCCGGTCGACACCAGTGAGTGACCGACTGTTTGTTCTGGGTGACTTGAACGCTCGAGTCGGGCGCGACTCAGTAGCTTGGCCGGGAGTCCTCGGACCCTACGGCATTGGTTCAGTCAATGAGAACGGTGATCGTCTGCTCCACCTGTGTGCTACTCACGAGCTGGCTATCACGAACACCCGATTCCAGCTGGATGCGAGCGACATCACGACGTGGACCCATCCACGAAGTGGTCATCACCATTTGCTTGACTACGTGATTGTGCGGCAGCGCGACATTAGTGAAGTGCGTATCACGCGAGTGATGCGCGGTGCTGAATGTAGCACAGATCATAGATTGGTCAGGACTAAATTATTTATCCATGTACGCAAGTCTGTTTATTGTAGGTCTTCCGGACAACGGCAGAAGCTGGATGTCAAACGATTGGAGAACTGTGAGGTAAAGACTGTTTACCAGCATGCAGTTGCCGCTCGTCTGCACGACGCGCCTTTATCCACTACCCCTGAGGGTATGTGGCAATTTATCAAGGAACGGATCACGACGGCAGCCACCGAGACGATCGGTCTCAAATGCCAGAAACGTCCGGACTGGTTCGACGACAACAACGTGGTTATCGCTGAATTGGTACGAGAGAAGAATGCCGCATTTGCTGCCTCCACAGTGGACCCGGCCAGTGAAGCGAAGAAGGCCACGTTCCGGAGTATCCGCCGTCAACTGGCCGAGCGTGTCCGCGGAATCAAGGACAACTGGTGGATGAAGCAGGGTGAGCGAATGCAGGACTTTCCGAGATTTTTTGACAACCTGAGTCCTACGATTCGCTCAAAGCGATCTTCGGTCCATAGGCCCAGTCCAATAAAGCACTGGTAGACATGGACACCGGCTGTTCGTGCACCCAGCCAGAGGACATCATGAAGGTCTGGCGCAAACACTTTGGTAGCCTACTGAACCGTCCTGCTACCATTGATTGGGTGACCGTGAACAGCCTGTCGCAACAGGCCATCAAGCCTTCACTTGCTCTCGCCCCGGATTTACTAGAATTGCAGAGAGCGATTGGTCAACTGCGCAACGGAAAGGCTGCAGGCGAAGATGGACTGCCGGCTGAGATCCTGAAGAATGGCGGACCGGCGCTGGAACGTGCACTGCTCCAGCTGGTTCACTCCATCTGGGAGCACGAAGTGATGCCGCAAGAATTTAAGGATGCCCTGATCGTACCCTTGTTCAAAGGTAAGGGTAGCAAGCAATGCCCTGACAGCTATCGGGACATAAGTCTGCTGAGCTGCGCAGGCAAGGTGCTTGCCAGAATTCTCCTGAACCGGCTGAATACGGAAGTCTTGGAGACCAATGTTCCTGAGGAGCAATGCGGATTCCGGGCGAGTCGGAGTACGATCGACCTGGTGTTCGCTGCTCGACAAATTCAGGAGAAATGCCGGGAACGCAACCAGCCCCTGTATGCTCTCTTCGTGGATTTCACCAAGGCCTTTGATTCCGTGAGCCGCGAGGCGTTGTGGACGGTGCTTGGTAAGTTTGGATGTCCAGGTAAGTTTCGAATGTTGCATGTGGGTATGAGGGCGAAGGTACAGTCGTGTGGATCGACTTGTGATGATTTTGACATTGTCACTGGCGTGAAGCAGGGTTGTGTGCTAGCCCCAGCTCTATTTAGTTTATATTTGACTGCCATGATAACAGTTGCTTTTCAGGACTCTGGGGAGGATGGCGTTGAGGTAGAGTACCGGACGGATGGGCGCCTGCTGAATATCCGACGATTCGGCGCCCCAACCCGGTTACATACCTCAACGATGCGCATGCTTCTATTCGCAGATGACAGCGCGCTATTCGCACACAGCGAGGACGAACTACAGCGACTGACCACGGCTTTCGCGACCGCGGCATCCAAGTTTGGATTGGATATCAACACAGGTAAGACATTTTCTTTCTTTCAGCCTTCTCCGGGCGAAGGTGCTGTCTGTTCACCTTCACCCCAAATTCGCATCAATGGAGCCGTTGTCGATAGCTGCGCGGATTTTGCTACTTGGGTAGCAATTTGTCCACCGATCTGTCCGTGGACCGCGAGTTGAGAGCTCGTGTGGCAAAGGCTAGTGCTGCGTTCGGACGTCTTGAAAGACGTGTTTGGAAAACCACAGCCTGAAGCCGAGCACTAAGCTCTTTGTCTACCGCTCAATGGTGCTGTCTATACTGCTGTACGGCAGTGAAACGTGGACATTGTATCAGCGGAACGTGCGCTATCTGAGCCGCTTTCATTTGCAATGTCTAAGACGCATCTTGGGTATTCGGTGGTCGGACATGATTCCGAACACTGAGGTATTGCGGCGAGCGGACATGAACGGGATGGAAGCCATGCTGATGCTGAATCAGCTTCGTTGGCTGGGTCACGTCCGTCGGATGGGCGATGACCGTATTCCGAAGCAGCTTCTGTATGGACAACTGAGATCAGGTAAGCGAAATCCTGGTGGTCAAAAGCGGAGATACCAGGATGCTGTGCAGGTGAGTCTTTCACGTTGTAAAATTGATTTCAGATGTTGGGAAGACTTAGCGTTGAACCGGACGGTCTGGAGGAATACGATTCGGACGAACGTCCGCGAGTTCAACGAGGAGTTATTACGCGGCCGAGAACGGAAGCGCGCGGTACGCAAAGGAACCATCGGTGCCATAGGTCGTGGTGACATGACTATATGGCGTTGCGATGTGTGCGGCCGTGAATGCGCTGGCCGCCTTGGATTAGTAGGTCACCAGCGTACTCATAGTGCACCGTCGGCGAAGAGACGACGAGTATTTTGGCTCAGCGTAGGTCATATCAGTATATCCATTCTATTTTTGTTAATGACTGAATCGACCAAGACCATGGTTCGCTAGGCAATAATTCGCTCCTCTTTTCAGAAACTTGGGTGTCTACGATCTTCTACCCATTCTTATCTTCAGCTTTGTTGGTGTATTGTATGATGAATGGTTTGCCTGTTCTTTTCGTAGTCCACTCTGAATTTGTTTTTCATTCTTCATCCTCTCTGGAATGCAGTAACATACACTCGTATACTGAAATGCTTCTTGTATTACATTTTACATATCTTTCTTCTCAGTTTAGATCTTGTCATTGTAGTCTCTCTCTGTTTATTTTCCGAGAGATAAGGGTTTCCTTTTCCTGCTAGCCATTCAATTGGCTAACCAGCATTGGCCGGCTGGACACAAAGGCCTCACTCACACACCTACTGGTCTTATTCCTTCGGGTTTACACCGGATACGTGGTGTGTGAGTGGAACCACAAGTGGTGCAGCGCAAGCCACTTGGGGTGATGGTTTGAAGCGCAGGCGTCCTCTGGCTTCGGTCACTGTGACAGGCTAATCCGTTTCGGATGCCGCCAACCCGTGTGTATGTGTCTGACTCTGTTCGTGTTGAGTTATGTTGGATCACAATTTTCTCAGTTTAGTTTGTCGGACAACAGCCGCGCACAACTTGGTCTGAACCAGATCGCACTCTCGGACCGAAAGTAAGTGAACGACGTTTGAACGCTGATCCAAAGTTTGTTACAACTGGCGCTGTTTCCTTTCTACACATAAGTGATCGACGGCGTACATTAAAAAAATGATTGTTTTGCTAGTATTGTTCTGTGTCGTTGGGCCACCTTAACCAAAGAATTTACAGCGAAGGTCCACAAACACTGTGGGAACTCAAATTGGCCGTAATCTCGGAATGCAATGCAGTCAGTTAGGCTACTTTGCCTAAAGAGAATGCCTTTGTGCACGCTAAGTCGTGGAAAATATCTCGGACATCTCACGTGAATTTATGGTTTACGTACTAACGTTCTCTATTCTTTCCGTCTCTGCGTGACGATAGTTCCTACCTGTCAGTAGAATGGCACATTTCTAGCGGTAATTGACAGATTCGTAAACTTAAAGGATTTTATCAACTTTGATTGAAGTACGGAAACTGAACAAACATATTGCAGATTATCGTCTCATTAAGGCACGATTTTCGTGTGTGTAGTGAAACACTATATAGCAGCTATTTCAATGTGCGATGTATTGGTCGTTATTCAGAGATACGCTCTGGCCAGACGCAATATCTGTTATGAGGACGAAATATTTGTTACGCATATTGTGCAGATGGTCTTGAAAACGGTGTAAAAGGCATCGATAAGCGTACGTCGGTGCTTTCCAGGAGTGCGATGGGATTTCGGCATGATAAGTTCATGCCGTGCGCCTCCATTCACCGTCCAGCAGTTTTGCTCAATGAACATTTGAAAAACCATCCAGATTGTATTTCTGCAAACCTTCTAGTTCTAGGCTTAGTTCTCTCAAGATCTGAAATCAATATTACCGTGTGAAATATTTGGATAAAATACTAGTGTCTCCGTTTTTGACCGCCAGGAGTTGGTCAATCTGCTCCCGTTTGCCCGTGTAGCAACTGATTTGGAAGTACGGTCATCGCCCATCCGACGGACGTGACCCAGCCAACGAAGCTGATTCAGCATCAACATGGCTTCCATCCCGTTCATGTCCGCTCGCCGCAATACCTCAGTGTTCGGAACCATGTCCGACCACCGAATACCCAAGATGCGTCTTAGACATTGCAAATGAAAGCGGCTAAGATAGCGCACGTTCCGCTGATACAACGTCCATGTTTCACCACACCAGTGTAGACAGCACCACTAAGCGGTGGATGAGTAGCTTGTTTATCATTTTCAGACTGTGGTTCTTCCGGACACGTTTTTAAGACGCCTGAAAGCAGCGCTAGCCTTCACCAAATTAGCTCGCAACTCGTGTGGACGGATCGCTTCACAAGTAGCAAAGTTCTGTACAACTATCCACAATGTCTTCGCTGATGTGGACTGCGAGTGCAAACACAGTACTTCCGAAGAATTCCGAAAGAACGAAAATGTCCTACATGTGTTGATATCCGAACCAAATTCGAATGCCAAAATAACGAGTTGCAGTATCTATCCTCATTATGTGCAAATGACGCACTATCATCTATGAATAACAGCATGCACACCGTCGAGGTACTTGATCGATTTAGAGCGCCAAAACATCGAATATTCAGCAAGCGGCCATCCTTGATGTGTTCATTCTCAATGTTCTTCTCTTAATCCTGAATAACAGCTGTTAGCATTGCAGTTGAATATAAATTAAATGAGGTTGAGGCTAGAACACAATCCTGCTTCACGCCATTGACGTTGTCAAAATCACCAGAGGTCGACCCACATGGTTATACCTTCGCCTTGGTGCCAACATGCAAGCAGTCTGATTAAATTGCGGAACTTATCTGGACATCAAAACTTACCAAGCATCGGTCACAAAACGCCTCCCAAGACTTATAGATTTAGAGGACTTAACGAAATAAACAAAAAAGGCATACAGCGGTTGGTCACGTTCAAGTCCCTTCTCCTGGGTATGTCGAGCAGCGAACACCATGTCCAGCGTACTGCGACTCACCCGAAATCCACACTGCTTCTCGAGAACATTGACCTCCAATAGTTCCCTACTGAGTCAGTTCAGAAGAATGCCTTCAAGCACCTTCCCAACGTAGCTCAACAAACTAACGCCCGATAACCACCAGTTTATTACTTGTTTTCCTTACTTTTGAACAAACGCACGATCAGTGCATCGTTGAACTACTAAGGGACTACTTCCTTCTCCCAGATGGAGTAAACCAACTGAAGCAAAACATTTTCAGAAAACTGAGTCATCATGTCTCCGGATTTCCCCTGTGCAATCTTTCTTCACCTGCAGCCTCTCCGTCCTGCAGTTGTACGATAGCACTCCGCAACTTTGTGAAATCTAGGGCGAGAACAAGTGAGGCTTGGACACATTGTCGTGGTGGGCTATTCACGATCACCCAATCAGTGATAACAGGACAGTTAAGTAGGCCGCCAAAGTGCCTGCGCCAGATTATGTTGAAGGCCTCTGGTTGAGTGCACGAAAAGCCAGAGTCCCTGTTAATAAGTGCTTTGGTAGACTGGACCGATGGATCAAAAGTCGCTTTCAACGAATCGTAGAACTCCTCGCGTTTTCTGCGATCAGCGTATCGCTCCATCAGTTCACTTTCGATTTTTCTACCAGTCCTTGATTTCACAACCACTTTCTGTGTATTCATAGCGAACACCCGGAATGTCACTCTTTTGTTTTCGTTGTCCGTGTCCTTGTGGAAATAGCAAAGGCTGCACTCGTCTCTCGTACTGAGTTGGAGACAACCCGACCGTTTCTGGTTCTGAATATCAATAGTCTCGATGATTGCTACCGTGATCTGTTCTTTAAACTGTTGCCACATACCCTCGGGGATGGTGGATACAAGGGTGTATTTCAGGCGAATGTTAACTTCAGGCTGGACTATGGTCCTCATTTTTTAGTTCCGCAATTGTTCAACGTGCTTCTGTCATTGTCCGGACGATCTGTAGTAAACACGCTTGTAGACAGATAAACTGACCAGCATGTGATCTGTGTTACATTCAGCCCTGCACCTCACTCACCTGACACGCACTTCGCGAATGTCGCGCTGTCGCATGAGCACGCAATCAAGCAAACGATGATGACCAATTCGCGTCTGAGGCCAGCTTGCATCCACCTGGAATCAGGTGTTTGTGGTAGCTGGCTGATGAGTAATACACAGGTGGAGCAAACGATCACCGTTCTCGTCGACTGAATCAATGTCCTTCCAATAAGTTCTTATGGGTGAAACCACCTCACTTCTCTTATTACACAGGACTGTAGCTCATAAATAGTCATGACCAGCATCTGCTGTGATGTGAGAAAGCTTACGCCAGTAAGCCCATTTTTCTATTCAGATTAAATCAGTCATTTGCCCGTATCCTGACTGATCGCCTTTGATTATTTTAACCACACTGTCGATTCAGTGGAATAATGTTGAGTCGGAAGAATTGATGAATGTCACCAATAAGGTTTAGCGATGAATTACGTCTGAATGAATGACTATTTTCACCAATAGTCCTATAAGCAACGCAAGCAGTAACAAACGACAACAAATGTTCCAGTTGTTTCCATGATTTATCTAAGGAGAGAGAGCGCCTAAACCTTTTAGAATCCCCATCATGTCAACGAATGGACGTCTAATGGGTGAAGCATTACCTAGTGAATCACGGAATAGTTTGTCAAACCGAGGAGAAATTATTAAGGAAGCACACTACACACACGCTTGTCACTAGTCAGAAGGGTATCACGGTAAATTGATTATGGACTGCAGGAAGTTAGGACGTGAACAAACATTTTGTACATGCACGGCTCTGAATCACGCATTGGTTCACAATTGCTAAAACCTTCAAGCATTGTTGTTGTGGGCGGCCTTTAACACATCAGTCGGGTTGACTGTGTTTGCCTCATGTCCGCTAGGCGCTTGAAAATCACACGTCTTGTCGATTCTCACAGTCCAGTCCATAATCAGACGGATGAAGCACTCCTATCTTTTCGTAAAATTTGTTCTCCACATGTCCAACATTTTTTGCGTAACGACCAATAAGCGAGTGCAAAGCTTGAGCGTCAGTAACACATTTCTACATGCTGTGCGAGTGGATAGTTATCCTTTGCACGTATGCAAAATTGCACCCACTTCGAAGGAACGAATTACATTTTACAAGTCTGTCTGCTGAGAGACACAACTCACCGAATCTCCTGTTGTTCGGCATTTTACCTCTACATGAAGCCGACAATTCACAACAACAAATGACTAGCATGAATGAGGCTTGTGGATGTCCGCGACAAACAGAAAACCCCGGATCCAAGGCAGGGATTATGGGTTAAATGCCGTGCGTCATGGTCGTCCACTCACTCCGAATTGTACATATCCTGTTATGCAACTATATCTGTTGCCTACGGAAGAAACAGGAAATTGTACGAATAGTAGGTAAAGTCCACCGAAACAGTCTGTTT
>LOND01007667.1:11806-25593 GCA_014220965.1 Paragonimus kellicotti | reverse complement strand
GATGGCTGCGATCAACTGTGAATGATATTTAATTTATATGAAAACCAAAAGTTCGTACCACTCAATAGTAATCAAAGTACCACCCAACGAATTAGTGATTATTGCGATTTCAACTTGGAGAGAAGTCCTGGTCGAGGTGTCATCGACAAAAGTTAACAGGACAGTCACTGTCTCATTTCGAAGCGATCGGGTAATTAGAGCAATAATCACTAGTGAATGTGGTTGAGCCTTCACATATGCTGATTAAATCGTGTCCAGTGTGAGGTCAATGGCGCAGTGGTCAACACGGTTGCCTCATGAAAGCGTGGCCGGAGTTCTAGTCCCGGCAGTGGCAAGGATATGCACTACTGACGAGCTCTAATGAGAGCGAAACTCGAGTCTAGTGCTTCTTTTCGAAAGGGCCGACTGAAAATTCTATGGGAGTTTGACAGCTGCGGTTAGGATTGATGTTCAGTTTATGTCAGTTTATTTTTCACAATGCAGTCAACAAAAGGTTATCACCAAGAAAATTCATCAACCTTCTATTATCATCAAGGTTTCATGAAGAAGACAAAGTGACTGACGTTCGTTTCCAACGTCTTATCAGCAGGTCAATGCATATCTGAAGGCTTGTATATTGAACACGGATTTTGTGTACAGTGGTAGCCTAAACCGTGACTTAGAATGGAATAAAATGCAAACATTTTGTACAAATTGCGACTGGTTAATTGGGAGCCAAGACAAGTTGATTACCGGCCATGTGAGACTTAGGGTACGAACGAACTTCCAGTATGCGTATTTGCTTGGACTGCGTGCGTAACCGAGTCGCAATTTCTTCGACCATTGTCAGAGATTGCTGTTGACTATCACCTAATTTACCAAAACCGTCTTTAAGTCTTTATCGTTTCAAATATACAAATAATATGAGTATCTTGATTTGAACAATAATATTAGGAGTGTCCTTACTGGTGGACGTTCTTAACTGAGCTCAGATGACGAATCACTTGAACTAGTGATTATTGCTCTGATTGCCCGATCGCCTCGAGGGGAGACAGTAACTGTCCTGTTAACTCCAATCGATGACCCCTCGACTAGGACTTCTCTCCAAGTTGAAATCACAGAAATCATTAACTTGTTGAGCGGTATTTTGATTACTGATGAGTGGTACGAACTTTTGGTTTTCATATAAATTAAATATCATTCACAGTTGATCGCAGCCATCGAATTCCAATAGGCTTTCCAGAGCTAAACTCGAGTATTGTGCTTGCTTTTCCGAAAGGAACTGACTGGAAAGTCTATGGGAATGTGACAGCTGCAATCAATTGTGGATGATGTTCAATCTATATGAAAACCAAAACACTCGTTGCAATCCACGAAAGCCAATGAGAAATAGCGATCAAGACAGTTTGAGTTTTTCGAAAGTCCACCGAACATCATATCGCCTCTACATCCCGTCAAATGTCTGCTCTCTGAGATAGGCTTTTTGGAACTGTATGGTGCAAAAATCACGGTGGAAGGATAGCATCTTAAAAGATATCAGTGTTATTTGGCATCAGCCTAGATACACGCCCGTTACAGCGTAAAACCTACCACTAGTTCAGGAATTAACCACTGAACCACGTGACGAGTAGAAGGGTTAATAGTGCAAGATATTTGCTGCGCCGACAACTGAATCGCCTAGTGCGGCAAATGATTTTCGACAGCCCAAAACATTTACGAGCATATTAGTGAGTCACGAGTGACACTGATAGGATCTAGCGGACGAAGGCATAGTCTAGGGATGCAGCGACGGGTTGCTGACGTGATCCACCCATTCCGAATGTATCTGCCCGATGAGTCCATCAAGAAAGAAAACCGTCATGGAGTGTCCGAGTTCGGACAAGCTCCGCAAAGCATCATATGACCATCTTTACAAGAAGCACATGAAGAACAAACGAAGTCAATTTGACACTTAATAAGCTTGGTGGTCCGTACTCAAATGAATGGTGGATGTTTCAGTCGAAAGTTTGTCCGTTAAAAAAATCTTCACAAAAATATCCAGTTGAGTTATTAAGAAATTAAGGCGCACTAAGACGACAATGAAAGCCGTTAAACTGGTATTAATCGAACATACACTGGAAGTTGTCTAGCTGTTTGAATGTTGCGCTGTTTCACTTTTGTTTGTGAGACAAACGCTAATCAGGGGGAAATTTGTTTCAGATAAAAGACAAGCAGTGAACTATACTGAAACGTGGATGATTGTTAGAAGGTACGTAAGAACTATGAAGGCTAAGAATAGAATTAGACAAACAAGTGACTGCTTTAACACGGTCACATTCCTGTTTTCAGCCGGAAATGGGTTGTCTTTTATTTTAAAAATGCTAAACACGATGATTTTGACTGGTTGACTTCGACGACAACATTCCTGAGGCAGACCATCCGAAGTGGTTGAAACTTTGTGCAGTACAATATGCCCGAGAAGTTGTACTCATCTCAATCTGTTCATTAAAAGCATGTTAAGCAGGACGTCCAAATTGTTTGAATTCATTCGTACGAACTTTGGTGTGGATGTCTTGCAATGATTCATACGATTTTCAAGAGATGACTCATTTGAAGCATTACCCTCAATTCAGCAGAGGATGACATAGATAGCTTCTCCAATGGTTAGTGCACAACATTTTATCGCAAAATACATCAAAACATTCAACAGATCTAAGCCGTGCACCAATCTTGGAACATTGATTGTGTAAAACGTTGATCGCGGCCAGACCCCAGTCAGCCATAGCACATGGATCCTTCTACATTGCATAAAGTCAACTGGAACTTCACAGGCTTCGCAAGTAAACCCGATTTTCGGCTCCAGACATTAAAGTAAAATCAATCCATTAGAGTTCAGCCGAATATGACTGCTCAATCTGTTGAGGTACAAATTTACCAGCACTGCTACCTAGATATAAGTGTGGCAGATCTCATAAGTAGATGAGAACAATTTGTTCGCTGTTAGCAATTGCAAACGCAAAACGTTAGGTTTTAGATAACAGGTGAGTAGCAATAATGTGTACAAGCTGCCTGAGTCGACAGTTTGTCTGCTCTTAATCTAATTACAACGAGCAAGCATCGACCACAGTCCCAGAATGGGTTGAGAAAGGGTTTTGCAAACGGTTGGTCCCAGTGACCACCAGCGAAGTGGTGGACAGCTGTTTCGACCTAGTTGGGTCTCATCAGCACCACGCACGCCGGAGAATCGAACCCACGACCCGTGAATAAGTGGCAGATTGTAGTTCCAAGCACTTATCCACTAGACCACGGGGACTAATCCATTCCAGCCTACGAGCAAAGGAAAGCGCAATGGTTGAGAAAACAAATTCCCATACCTTCCTGCAACCCCGGTGACCGTGACCTCGTGGGTAAGTGCTTGGACTACAATCTGCCACTTATTCACGGGTCGTGGGTTCGATTCTCCGGCGTGCGTGGTGCTGATGAGACCCAACTAGGTCGAAACAGCTGTCCACCACTTCGCTGGTGGTCACTGGGACCAACCGTTTGAATGAGTTGCGTTGAGTGGGCGCTCAAATGTATTTTGTCTATACTAATGAATGGTTACATGCCTTTATAAGCAGTCTATCTAATCCCATATGTTGTTGGCAGTAATTCGTACAAGGGTATACACTTGCATGAACATTTTCATTTAAGCAGTACATCGCTCTTAACTTCCAACAGCGCCATTACGTTTGGTACCTAGTGGCGAAAGGTTAAATGGTAGGTGTTTCCGACGTCACTATGTCAACTCTGATCACAAAATATCTCCGTTTTAACAATATGGTACTTTCGGGCAAACGAGTTGAGGTTGATTTAACAGATGGACTGGAATCATGAAAAATGGTTTTAGCACCATAGTTATGGTTATGAATGTTATGCATGCGCACGTACGTAATATGTTAGTCGTATAACTATTTCATAACTCACATAGGCCCGTCCATGAATATTAAGATTCCTATGAATTCTGAACCACTTTAAGGTTAATTCGAATAGAACTCCAACCTGAATGTTCATATTTCGGTTGTGGCTTTTCTTTTATGTTGTCATCAATAAGTGAAAACTTAAGATAGCATTAAAAACAAATTTGTCTGATAACCATTCATTAAATGAAACAATCAGACGATGACCTGAAATGCTCAACTGCCCCTAAGCGATAGAATCGTCGACATATCACGTTCTTTCTAAATTATCCGCACTATTAGTCACGAGTCGAACAGAAAACGTGATTGGAGTCACGATTTGTTGAACCGTGACGCATGTGAGTAGAGTAAGCCAACTTCAATCACTCCGATAAAAGTACAAAAGGTCTGTTAAACCGTTTATAGAAAGTACCCTGAAAGTGTTATAATATAATAGGAACCTCAATGCTAACTGATATCCAATTCACTAAAATCCTGTTGTGTAGCGTTGATCCTTTCACAAGTCTATCACAGTTATTAATGAATCTGAGCAGCTAACAAAGCAAGTTGTCATGGAGACTTTCCCAAAAAAATTGAACGAAGATCTATGACGTAAGTGGCATAAAACAGGGCACTGTTCCAAGAAATGTGAGACATCATATAGAAGGTAAATCTTTAGAAAACATCTAGAGAAACTTCAGAAAATGTGGCTTATGAAAAGCCATGCTTTGATTTAATAACTCACAACACCTCGATAGCTGACTCGATTGAATTCTGTCTGCAAACTGATTATTCGCCACATAGCAACTAACTATAGCCAGCTAACGGCAAGCTGGTTGTCCAGCCTTGGATTATGTAGTAAGCTGGGGTTATATGTATGTCCGATCGCAACGTCAGGTCCTCTGACCAGTAGTCGTCTTCAGACAGAATTGAAATAAAGTGCTCAATGCTGAACATTCATTTGGGGCACTCGTAATAAAACTCAAAGGTTTCAAGGATTTTTCTGGACTGATTTGGTATTATCAAACCACGATCCGTTTACAAGCTAGCACGTCTTTTCCACGAGCTCAAACGTGTTAATATGGTTGACAGTTCATGTAGATAACTTTACTGACACTGCGAATGTTTGATGCGAGTCACGTGATGTGTGCAAACTAATTTCAATGGTACAAATAATGTGTTAATATTACGACGACCATCAAGCACGGAAAAATCCAGTTAACTCGTAAACAGCTGCACAGATGATCAGTCGTTATAAATTAAAGAATTTATAACAATCAATTGACTTAAGGAGGATTTATGGTAGAAGAGAATGCTTCTTTACCGGACCTGTCGAAAAAAGTACTACGGAAATTCGGCGCATGTTCAACTGACACGATCTGGAAATAGATATCGACAGCAGTTAGTCATCATAATCACAATCGAAACCAAAACAATCATTATCATTAATATAATTATCATATAAGCCATGAGCCTGACCAGAAGGTACTGTGGCTCGGGACCGCCACTCACCTCAACAGTGACGTGGAAATATCCTAGAAGAAAACGTTACCAAAAAGGTTGAAAATTAATAAAAGAAGACTAAGCGGAAGAACTAGAAATGGTATAGATGCAGGTACGTCATTGACTGCGGCACACCGCCATCTCGGATAGCGTTTCTAACCAGCGATTTGAGTGATCACGAGGACCCCAGCCAGGCAGACGACACCTAACCACTTTCGCTCAATGGAGCAGTCACAGTCTTCATATTTCGTGACCACGTTGTTGCTTGACCACCACGTGGTTTCACCCAACTGTTGGTGGTCTCAGTATATAATGCCCGGTACGGTAAACGATCAGCTGGCATACAGAGTAAGTGACACGATGCAATCCGTCGACCAATCAATAGTGCATCTCGAGCCCGAGCGTTCCGGAATACGCGTCGGCGAACAGCCGTATTGATCACGCGATCCGTCCGCTCAGTATGGATTAATGTATTGGAGACAACGATGATCGAACAGAGTAAATTTGTTGACATATTCATTGCGAGCAGTCCACGTTTCCGAACCACGCAGCAAAACATAACGTACACAAGCATTATACATCGTTCCTTTAAGCGACAACTGAACGTCTTTCGACGCCACAGATGACGCAGGTTGGCAAAGGCAACTCGTGCCTTTGCTATCCTCGTTGATATCTCATCAGCAATATTACAAGCTGACGAGATAGTGCTACCCAAGTATGTGAAACTGTCCACAGTCTCAAGCGGATTACTTGCAATGAAGAAAGTAGGAGTGGAAACGACCAGTATTGAAACAACACTTTACAATTATTAAGGTGCAAATTGCATTCCATACAAACCAGCCGGTCACTCACCTTGTTCAGCATGGTCTGCATGTCTTCGGCAGAGGGGCTAAGTAAGACAATGTCGTCCGCATACTCCAGATCGGTCAACCGAGCGCCAGGAAGAAGCTCAACACCAAGTTCACTGGACTCCTCAAGCGCACTTCCAGAATGTCGTCCATGACAAAATTGAACAAGAAGGTAGAAATCGGACACTCTTGACGAACACCACTAGAAGTGATGAACGCCCGAGACAGTTGTCCATAAACCCTCACCCTGCTTGCAGAGTGAGCATACAGTGATCTCAACAGATTCACGTATTTCCCTGGTACTCCCTTGCGAAGAAGACAGTTCCAGAGAACGTTACGAGCAACCGAATCAGGAAGCTGCCTTGAGGTCTAAACAGAATCACCAACGTCAGCTGTCGGTAACATTGCCGTCGTTCAACGATCCATCGCAGAGCAAAAATGTGATGAACGCACCGGAATCTTGCCTGTTCTTCGCGCATCCGACTTCCTCTGAGCTTAGTAAACGCTCATGGATTGAGGCCAGTGAATAAGTTGGACGAAACAGACACTAGACTGACGACCCTGTGGTTGTCACATAGACTTCGGGCCCCCCGTTTGAATACGGGAATACGTGATAGGCACCAACCACGAGGTACCTATTCAGTTTCTCAAATCGTCTGAGGGGTTTCGTCTAGTTCTAATATCAACCTCTCCCCGCCATCGTTGAAAAGAGAAGCAGAGGGGAGAAGAGGAGAGATCTGGTCCAGGAAACGTTACGCTTCAATGACGTAAGGTCGAGGACCACTTCTGCTATCGATGGCGGGCTGGCTGCAACACAATAACTGACCAATTCCGGTCTCGTCGTCCACATGGTCTGGTTGAGGCCAGCTGAACTGTTCTTCAAAATGTTCAGCCCACCTGTCAAGTCGACGCGATTGATTGGTGATAAGTGAACCATCTTTTTCACATATGGTCTCACTTACACCGACTCGACGACCAGTACAACCACGGATCGCGAAGAAAAAACTGCTTCGTTATTTTCCGGCATAAAGACTCTTTTCAATTCTCTTGACTGTCCGATCAACTGGTGCACAAGCTTCTGATCAGCTTGTGTTCTCGACGGTAGTCACAATATTCGAAGCCGAATGGAATCGAGCGACGCTTGTTCATGAGGTTTATCGACGTGACGGAAATCCAGTTCTGTCGCAACTGAACAGCTCCTTCGGAACATACCTCTTCACAGCATGATTTCATAGCTGCAGCGATTTGTTCCCAGTGTTCGTTAGGATCTTTCACCTGACTCGAACTGGGCAACTTGTTCACCAATGCTCCAGACAGATGTTCATTGCAATCTCCTCACTCGAATTCCAGTTAGGTTCCTCGCATTTGCTGGAGTATGTCCACCGGGCAAATAATAACAGAAAACGGGCACGCACAACAGCATGGATCCGAGTCCAGGTGGTTGCTCCAAAAGGCACGACATTCTTAACAGAATGGCGCCACCTGTAACTGACTGCTATATGATCCAACTGCGTCCACGGCTGAGAAGCACACGGAGGTCTCCATGTAACACAGTGCTTCTTCCTGTGTTGAAATGCGGTGCTCGAAATATAGAGACCATGGGATGCGCACAGCTGCAGCAGTCTTTCGCCATTGTCAGTGCGTTGTGCCCGGACACCAAACATACCCTCCAGCCGCTTCTCCTCTGGAGAAAGACGACCAAGCTGAGCATTCAAATCGCCCGCTAGTATGATGATGTCTGAGTGTTTAGTTCTGCTTCAGAAGGTCAACGAGGGCGTCATAGAACGCATCCTTTGGTAGCATCCGAACAGCTGTCCGTTGGAGCGTACGCCGATATGATGAATACACAACGAGCTTCTGATTTGCATTCATCTTCAGTGCCATCACAGACCCTAAGAGAGAAGCGACTGTATTGACAGTTATCTGGAAGTGAGCTCAAGTGAATAACGGTGTTAGAATCGTAGACTCGCGTCTCCGACACGCAGCACACATCAAGCTCCAGACTTGAGAGAGTACTAGCCAGAGCAGCTTGCTGACCGACTTGTCGGAGAGTGCGGACATTGAAGGCGCCAATGTTTACCAGTTGTCTTGGCTTTAGAAAACAATTATCACCCGAGGCACAGAGAAGGCAGAAAACTTGGGGGACAAAATAAAAAGAGAAGGTCGTGGTGGATAGATAATGTCACTGTCGGGAGAACGATAACTTCTGATACTTCCCGGTCGTTTATGCCGCGGAAGGGGGTTGACTTGAGGGACCCCACCCCGAGTCTCTGACTCAAAAGTCTGACCTGCGAGACAACAGGATACAGGGTTTTCTTGGGGAAACCCCACCTGGAGCTAATGACTCGAGAGTTAGACTCATTTGACAGTGAGGGACTGTCCTAGCCCGGGGACACAGCGAATAAGTCATTATTGTCTGATTCTGAGCAATGCTGCGCACATTGGATGTACTCGAAGCTACATCAAACTTCTGGTTTGTACCGGATAATTTTCGACCGTATTGGATAATACGCGGGCGGTCACGTTTGATGATCGGAGTGTTCTTTGTTTGCAGGTAACTGTTCTATCTAGAATTTTCCTCATTCGGAAGACATGAGTGCTACCGCTATAGAAGTGGTTCCTGTGTATATTCACGAGATCGCCTCTCAATATCTAGGCCTTCCTACGCAGCTAGCAGTGTGACAATCAACCTCATGAGTGCATCTGTTTTTCACCTGACTGCTCCCCTTTGGCCTGTCTGATAAGGTTGCACCTGGAAGGACCGAAGTCCTAGTCAGCATAGCCTTGCCGGATCAAAACAGCACACAAGTTTGACCACCTCGTCAAGGTAGCAGTATGGGTCAGGAGAGCAATACATGTCAATTTCCCTTCAATAGCTGACCGTCTAACTTAACTGACTTCAGATTATCCGTCATGGCTTACGCAATCACGCCTTCTCTTTCGAACAAGTGAAACTAATGAAACAGACCGGTGCTAAGACAAAGAATACAACTTTGAGTGTGAATCTGTTTTCACACGGTAGAATATGCTGTTTGTGCAAAATTGTGTAATTATATGAGTTACATATATCAACAAAACATGCGATCTTCTCGTTTTTCTACCAGGGCTGCTCGGTTACGCCAATTATTCCGCCAAGCGGATGTGGACCATACCGGAATGATCAAAGCAGCAGAACTGAAAAGCTTTGTGGCAAAATTCAACAGTCAAATTGCCCAAAACGATGTGGATCAGTGGATCAAGGATAATGACGGAAACAACGACGGGCAAATGAATTACGAAGAATTCATGAAATTTATGAAAGGAAGATTGTAGATATTCTCATGAAAGAATTTCGTATTATGAATTAGTTTTAGACGATTAAAAAAATGAAGAGGTTGTACATTTTAAGCTTGTTTTCTATTAGCATACTGATATCAAAAACATTTTCAACTTTTCACCTCAAAATAGCGCGAAAAAGTCGGAAGCCAGAAAATAGATTGTTCTGGAAATAAAACATCATTTTGTGACTGACTCACCAATCGACAGATACAACTACTGTGATCTTTGAGAAACAAATGTGAGAGTGTTATCAGATCAATCCCACAACATTCAAACAGGTGGCCAAGTTTGACCACAAATTTGCCTCGATCTCAGATTACGATTATTTGAAAGAATGGTTTTAGATTTTTGGGGACAAGGGACACTTGGATCTCCATCGTACGAAGAAATGTACCTCACTATAATGTGGTCAGTATGTAAGTACTTACCGCAGTGGCGTGGTAGAAGTGCACATAAAAAGATGAAGTGAACGAGCAAAGTAGAACCAAAAGAAAACATTCCGTTCACTGAGAGGTTACAATTTGGTGTTCGTCGAACACTCGCTTTAAAAGCAGCAGCATTGCATGCAAATTTTCTGTTGGCAAATAACACGGTGGTTAGGAACTCTTCCTCTTGTGTCAGCTGGTCATCTGTACAAATCCGTCGGGCTCTGTCAAACAATGTTTTAACTAAACCACGCTTGTAGACCATGGGTGCAAAACTGGAGAACTGGAGGTATTGGCCGCTCCAAGTGGCTTTGCGATAAACCGACCGCTGCAGCGTGTCGTCAAGGACGCCTCGTAAGTAAAACGTCTAGAAAAGCCAGGCTTCTATTCGACTCAGTTTCATAAGTAAGAGACAAATTTGGATGGATGGAGTTCATAAAGTTAAAGAATGGAAAAAGCTTTCCGCTCTCAATAAAAATCAAGATACCATCGACACACCTTCTGTGTAACGTAGTCATAGAAATATCAACAAAAATTTGTCTCACAGTCATTTTAAAGAAAACATCTGTTAACGTTGAACCTAATGAGCCCGTCAATTTGCTTAAAAGCAACTCCTCCAAACTCATATCGAATATATGTAAGAAAATGAGATCCTTGAGATAATTAAGAGGAAGGGGCATTTGAATACGCCGAACAGAAATAAAATCATAAAGAAAACTTAGTCTTATACGGGGGGAAATTAATAAACTAGAATTGCACATCGATAGAATACATTGTTTTGAACTCACAAAAACCTCCTTGAGAACGTTTACCAACAAGAGTGAATCTTTTACACTGTGTAACGGAAGCAATTTTTGAACTGAGTTAAGCACGTCAACGAGCCATCAAGCGAACTGGTGGTGAGGTGAATTGTCCACGGCTCAAAAAGTACGTAGTGGGACACCTTTCTTTGTGTATTTTTGGCGCGCCTCTCATACGTGGCGTTTGACTTCCACTGGGTTTTAACTGTCTATACTGTGCTTCGTTGATGAACCCATGTAACTGCAGTATTTGCAGCTGTTTTACGATCTGTCTTCTATCCGGTATGGGATAGGGTTTGAATTTATTTTGGTCGGCCAGAACCATGTTATTTTTTCTCATTCGACCATGGCCACGAAGCCAGAGTCCTTATGATCTTTCAAAAACACAATATCCTCCATTTCCTTCAGCTGCTTTATAGCACAAGGGATCAGAATACACTTACACATAACATGTGGTTCTAGCTAACACTCCATTTTATGCTGAAGCTGAGTTACAACCTCGAAATGATCACTCTTAACCTCTTGTTTAGAACACAGTTGATTTGAGTATCTGGTTGATTTGTGCTCACAAATGTACAAATATGCATATGTGGTGTTTTGTTTAAAATAGCGTAACAGTACAACATTTCGGCAATTACCTTCTAGAGACCAGCGAGCCAACTGTTTTTTCTAAACGACTGCTAGTATCAGAGATTGAGCCATTTCAGAACAAGTCCTATACTGTAACGACTACAAACGTTCTCATTCAAATGCACTCAATGGGTCAGGTACTTTTCAGTTAGAAATCTATTCAAACCACATACATCCGTTTGCATACTAATGCAAATTTGTCCAGATAGATAATTGATGCCCGTATACACCATATACATCACCAATGGATGATATGTGCAGGCGGACCCTGTAGGTTTGTGACGTCTAAACGTTCCTGATTCAGTATTCGTCACCGATTAACTTTTGTTAGAAGGTTTCAAAACTTGAAGAAAGGTAATTAAAAGGAGACACATGAAAATGTTGAGAAATTTTTGGTGCGCCGCCATGTAGTTAAGGAACAGTGGGATACACTGAAACATCATTATAACAAACAGGCTAATTTTGGTAACAAAATGATTGCAGCGTGGGTTCTCGCTAGTACATGTGTCGGTTAAGAAAGGTTTGAAAGCGCTCAGGTGATTAAGCAGTTTCCACAGCAATGAACGGTACACTTCAATAGGGAAAGATCTCAACATGAAATAAATCCTGTCAACACGAAGACCAGCCTATTCAATATTCTAACTTCATTGAAGGATTCCGTTCGCCTGCATATATGCTCAAACTGATCAGATCTGACACTGTGCGACTCGCTGAGTTGCAGTTTTCGTGAGTGCGGGTTACACCATCACCCAGATCTCTAAACCATTGAAGACGGACCTGATTTCGCCGGCATTTCTACGTAGATTCCGATTAACCGCATGACAAATTTTGTAGAGCACTTTGAAACACTTTCGATAAATACGTTGTTTCTAAAAGAGAGAACAGTAAACCCCTGTACCTGTTTCATAACGGAAGAGAACCTTTCGACATAAACGAGGTAAGACAGACATCAAGTTAGAGGGTTCCAAACATTCTCCATTAGATGTGGCGTTGTATGGGATTTTGACTATGGCTGTAAACAAATTCGAAGTTTTTAATCAGTCGAAATCCTTATTCTAGTGGACAAACGCAGTCGGGAGTTTACTACCGCTGTGGTAGAAGATAAAACACTTTTGATATCCAATATCCCAACTTTCACACTTGTGCACGACGAATGACATTCAGTTGCCCATACTTTCTGAAGTAAAATAATCCAAGTTCACTGTTAACTGTTCCCACAATTTGCGGATAGTGAAGCTGGCTGAAATATTCTATGTTAGACGAAGGACAGTACGAGAGATATGTCAATTGTACCATAAATCAAAAGATCCAGTCAACAGCTAAAGCACAGTGGACGACACACCCTCCAAATCAGATGAACTAATCTACAGTAGTCTTTTCTCAACTTGAACAAACAGTAAAATTATCAATTAACACATATCGATGATGACTACAAAGAAAACCAGACGATACATCCAGCCACTAATGGCTAGCGGCATCTAATTAGAAGATTTTGCCGAGATAACTGTTTACTGGCTGCAAGTCTCAGAAAATCACCAGGGAAAATTTCAAAGACAGTATAATTAAAACATTATATTAGCACTCAAGCTCACTATATGATACGGCTGAATGATCAAGTTGACCCATGGTGTTTTGGAGCATGTTCACCATTTATCGTCAGTGCTGGTCACGCGTGTACAACAGGAAGTTGGTTCCATGGAACAGAGTTTCAAGGTCACGGAACAAGTGGGGGAATTATGACGATAAGTTCACGCACGAAATCTGTACGATAAAATTTAGGGCACCCCACCATAATGAGACGGAACAGATTATTACTGCCCATAAGCGGTTAATAATTTGCGCCTGTTTACCGCCCTCCACTGTCTGACAACCAGACAACACGATATCCGCCAGCAACTTGAATGAGCGACATTTTTTAAATTAAAAAGGAGGTCGTTGGTATGGCAACAAACAATAATTTTGGTTGCATAAATAGCCACCGCGTCCAAGTCAACGACGGGCTCATAGGACGCATCTTTCAGTAATATCTGCGTCCGTTGAGCATACCTCGATTTGATGAAAACACAACGAGCCTCTGATTTGCATTGACAGAATTTAACCGATGTATTGAGTCTGACAGCGCACAAGCGACTGTTCACTGGGATCCAATCGAGCAAACATTGCTCTGCTCTGGAACTCAGTGCGATTCCCACTCCAGCTTGACCACGAGATTCAGCTTCGGCGCCACCACAGACCCTAAAGAGAGAAGCGACTGTATTGGCAGTTATCTGGAAGTGAGCTCAAGTGAATAGCGCTGTTAGAATCGCAAACTTTCGTCTCTGACAAAGCACACATCAAGCTGCTGACATGAGAGAGCACTTTTAAAAC
>LOND01007664.1:8611-20806 GCA_014220965.1 Paragonimus kellicotti | reverse complement strand
ACTCCGTGAAGCATTTAAAACGCTCTCATGCCTATGTGGGGTAAAGTGCGCTTAATCTTCCTGAGAGCGGCAAATCTCTTTTTTGCCGCCATCTCATGGTGATAGGCGAAAGATAAGTTAGACGACAACCAGATGCCAGGATATTTCTTTAGGTCAATTGTCATATCTACAGAGCTCAACGCACTATGAATCACGGAGGTGTTACCAAATTCCCCATGAGGTGACAAGTGCGCGCACTTGTCATTTAGTAGGAGACACCAATCGTCCTACTAGCGGCTCGAAGCGTCAAGATCAATCTGTAATGTACCGGGATCCGCGGCACTTCAAAGCCTTTGACCGTGTCCCGGTCGGTTCTCTTGTACATAAACTAGAGGCTTATGGCATCCAAGGTGAGGTTCTCCGCTGGATTGCATCCTTTCTTGGCAACAGGACTTTCAGAGTAAAAACCGGATCGGACCTTTCTTCTCCTTGTCCGATCTCCGCTGGAGTTCCTCAAGGATCCGTACTCGGTCCGTTATTGTTCTTAATATATATACAAGTCAAGATATCCGTTTCTCGAATTGCAATGCAACTCTCCACTTATTCGCCCTTAAAGAGACATGCCATTCGGCGTACACAGTTGACTGTGGAAAAAGTCCTTCGGTATCTCGTTAACCTTACCGACTCACCCTGGAGACGAATGAGGGTCTGGGCGATCGTCCTTAGCCAGAGTCTCCCACACCCACGATCATCCGGAAATTCCAGTCCTCCGATAGGTGTCTAAGGCTGGCATTGTGCCGCCAGAACGCACTAATGGTAGTGGTTGTATATCGCACACCCCCATGCAGCACTCCCGATGACGACGTTTTTCTTGACAGTTTGAAAGTATTGTTACGTTTAGGTTTTGCCGGTAACCCGAAATTCAATTCAATTTGCTTGCTGTCATTTCCTACCTACATTTTTGATCTATTGGTGTCATGTGCATCGCAGTCTGCACACGATTACCATTGTCCCGTCATCGAACAACAAAATAATTTATCAGTTGCACGTTATCCTGTCTGTATTCCCTGCCATTGCCGCCCTGAGCATCAACCTCCATATACGGTTTCCGTAATCTGTTTCTAAATAACATTTACCCCGTTTTAGACGCTGTTAACCTATTATTTCGGTTCGTTGTTGTAAGTTGAATGTAGCGCTAACTTTTCCGGATTTCTTTTGCAGTGACATGCACCATATTCAACGGTGTTGGCGGCCACAAACTTTTGGCCTGTGGTCACCTTGATCCGAAGACACGAGAGTGGGTTCGGTTACTGTCTCCGGGTGCATTACGGCGATAGCACCGAGTAACCGTGAGCTGGTGTACATTTGGCAGATATCTTTTCCAGAACAAGCATACATAATAATAAAACAGTGTGTGAAGACTGCACACCGCTTGTGTAATGAATTAAAATGTGGAAGAAATGGAATAATAAGAGACGAGTGAGCTAAAGTTGTTCCCAGTATCCAACGCTCATATAGTCCTCACACGACCTAGAACCCAGACAAACGTGCGCACAACAGATGCACTGAGGCAATGTCTTGGAAGAAAAGAGGATTTTTCTTCCAAAACAGAATAAATGCCGTAACGGTACGAAGACGGTGACCGCTGAAGGACTTCTTTGCCTTAGGTCTATCAGCATGCGGAACGTAGACTTTGTAATACTGATGACGGAACGCGTGCTCTGCAATTTGTGTGGAGGGCTGTCAATCAAAACTTGTGCCCAAGCGGGCTAGCTGCCGAATGATCGTTCGCGTTCATCTGTGGATGCCATTGTAACAATCGCCTCAGGATGGTTATTCTAATGTGTGGGTATAGTCACGGCAGTTGTGTCCACAATGTCGTCCGTCAAACTTCGATGGTGCCACTCAGAACTGGTTTGTTACTGATAACTAGCAGGCTATTATGGGTGATTAGGAGTACGCACAATTTTGTGGACGAATGTCGTCTGCGTGAAGGCGTCAGTATTGCGGAACGAACAAGTTTAGCTTCTCAAGTCTGAAGGCACACGACAGGGTTCTCAATCCAAGCTTCAGTTTCGTAGTCTTTCGTTGATCGTTCACGATTACCCAAATGACTAGACTAAGAGAATAGGAGCAAACTTACACGTTCATTTCTAAATGAGGTCTTACTAAGCTACAAAACCAGCACGCGTAAAATGTATGTGACCTAGGTTGAGTTCCACTGATCACACACCACTGTTAGCCGTGTTTCCCCGTGATTCAGCGTTTTGGATAGCGCCCGGGTCTTCTTGAACGGGGGTACTTGAGAGGTCGGCAGAAGCGGATTCCGTGACGCACGGTAAGTCCGTTTGACACCACAGCGAGCACACGGAATTATAGCACTACCAGACCAAAGTTAAATGGCAAGTGATTTCTTTCAGCCCAGAGGACCAGGTCAGTCTGGAGTATGTCCCCATTATGGAAAAAATACCCTACTATCTAGATCTGCACACCGCCTGCATAAGTCAGGCACTTACACCGCACGGTGGCGGTGACACCACTTGTGAATATCAGGTTTCAGCGAGTTCAGCGATTTCGGGAGCAACAACCGTCCAAGCATGAAGTCCCGACATAACCCCTAAGCAGACGGATGTGTAGAGAGTACTCGCCGTGCATCCTTGTACTAAAAATTTTGTCCGAGAGTGGTTTTGCCGCCAGGCCGCCAGTCAACCTGACATGCCTCAAAACTCCACCTCGGTTTTCAAGAAATCTTGATCTACTCTGTCGCATGCCTTCGTAAAACTTGAGTAGACTATACCCGCACCACTACCCCAATCCAATATGTTGGTCCATGAGTCATTTGCCAATAACAAGTTTGTTGTGTGAGAACGTCCTCAATGGAATTCATGCTGCTGAGCCGTGGAAAGATGGCGTTGTTTACCGTCCCATACAAATGTGGCTGTCGACTAAGCTTTCCACGGCATTTTACATAGCCGTGAACGGAGCAGTGGGACGGTAGCATGTAGCAATGCTACATTCACCACTCTTATGGAAGAGCATCACATGACGTTATTTTCAGTAATTTGGGGTTTCACTGTCGTCTAACGAAAGTGCATAAGAGTCGTCAGAGAGTCTGCCTATTGTCCGGGCCAGGTGACATGTCTGTAGACCTTTAGGCTTTCTGAGGACGAACTCTCGAGATATTCTGTCGCCTCACAGTAGGACTGCTGTTACTAAGTGTTGGCTTACAAAAATGTTGTACTGCAACGTGAGTCTGACTCCCACACACTGCACCAAGTTGTGATGCAGTAACATCCGTTGCTTCGCCGTTTCTTCTGGTAGTTTCCTCAGGGATCTCACTATTGGGTACATCTGGGCTAGATTAAGATAACCCAGAAAAGTACGCTTAGGTAGCCTTTGAGTTCGACTTCGAATTTCTCGCAAGATCGCCTTGGTGGATATAACAGTCATGCCAGACTGCTTCCTTGGATTTGTTGTGAAGCCCTGTGTATTGTGGGCTAGCCTCTCCAGTGGCCCTGTACTGAGGACAGATCATGTACCTTGCACTTGGCCACCATGAGCTTGAGAGTAATACGCCATCGCCAATGCCTACACCTCATCAGCCGAAAAGGCCTTAGAGATACACGCTCCTCTTTGGACTAGTGGACGATGGTTTGAGAGGCTGCCTGCTGCACACTTTGCACTGCCGTCTGTTCTTAAAGAAAACTAGATGGAATCCGATAGACCTGTGGGAAGGAAATCTGTCATTACAGAGGTGGTGATGTGCTCTGCTAGATATATCGTCCCTCCGCCATATCGATCCTTCGTTCGACGATGGTGTAGGTTGCCGAGTCTCTCTTAGGAAGCCTAGCTAGCTTTTATGTCTAAGGACAACCATGACTAGGTAATAGCGATTAGCCGCATGGGATAGTGAATCTGTAATCTGCGCAACGTCAACAGTTTGTTCCGCAGCTGCACACTGGTATAAAAATGCCCCTAAGAGTGTGCTATCAGGTGGTCAGCTACGACTGGTTGAGAAACAAGGACCGGAGTTAATCTTAGGAGCGCGTGGGTGCCGGCCCCACGAACCGGTTGCTGACAGCTTTATGGCCAACTGGCGGAAGCGCCATCGATTCCGGTAACCGACATGATGACCTCAACATCGAGTTTTTACGGGATTTGATCTCTTGATGGCTTGTCTCTGCCGACGCGGTCAATCTATGTGGAGCCCTACGTCCAAATGACGAGTGTGTTCGAGTACGTACATCTATAGCCATCAGCTCTGATGCTATGGTGTCTTTCAGTAATTTGGGTGCCATAGGCATACAGAGACACGCCGATCTAGATCGAAGGGATGTATAAGCCACTACTGCCGCTATTTCCAGCCTGCTGTGGATAAAGGACCGCAAAGAAGCCTTGCGGTCTGTATCGCAACTTTCCGGTACCCTGTGTGAAATTATGCACCCTTAACTGACATGGTCGGAAGGGACTGCTGAGAAGTTATGATTCCGTCGCTTGAGGCTCTCCGACCTAGTAGAACCAGCCTTAGTACGAACATCTAGCTGTCGTGATGAGAAGTCGGAAGCCGCGACCAAGGCTTATTCCACATACTCTGGAGTCGAATGTGACATTAATAATTTTTGACCTTTCAGCAGCCGAGGATTTAGGAGCGAGAGAGCCATTGCAGCTTTCGGGGAAAGATATTGTCTGTTATTGATGAGTAGTAGGGGATATCGTTTATTCCCAGAGTAGTGGTAAAACACTCCATTGGTTATTGTCATGTGCCCCTCTGTCAGCGGGATCTGAAGCATCGGTTTCGGACAAATTAACTATCATGTATCGTAACGGTTAGGAGGTCCTTTTAGCCAGGGTTGGAGTACTAGATGCAACACCTGAGCTCGTATTGAAACGCCCATTGTTTGGGATGGCATGTGTGATATGGAGGACCCGACGACCATCTCATGGGAAGCTGCATGTGATTGGTTGCCAGGTAGTTTTATAAGTTTTTCACCGTCCATTGGCTTAGTTTTCGGTGTTCTATGTGAAGGTGAGGAAAGTACGACCGATCCTTCTGAGCAAGAGCCCGTCTTTACAGGACGTGGAATTTTATACGATTTAGTCGGAATGGTCTCCGCGTGTTCATGTTCCACTTCGTGAGTGTTTGTTTCGCTGCTGACTCCCCACAACCATCACTGACAGTGCCGTTTCTAAAGATAGAATTTCTCGGGCTGGATTCGCATTTGAGTGTGACCGGATACAACCCGCATGTAGACAGAGATGTTGAGAACGTGTCTTGTCAACCGCAAGCTCGAAATCAAACGGTCGCAATCATGATGAACTCTCCTGTGATACTGAACATACGCCCAGGCCTACTACTTGTTAATACCGGACGTCTAGTGGTTCTTCGAGCAACGCCCAGTCTACTTGCGACGTCTGTCGATAATCCGGATTTAATGTAGTCGCGTCTGTAATGCGGACGAGCGTCCATAAATTCTGCACCTGCTGAGTAACCGATTCGGATCCAGAAGGAAGATGGTCTATTGGCTAGTTTCTTATTAATAATGTGCTAGGGTACAAAAAACTTTGTATAAACTAACTAGAAGATAACAAACCTCGATATTGCATCCACCAAATAAACACGTTCCAAGACTAATGGTTCACGTGAAGATGATCGAATGCAACAGTCACGTAATGGCGGAGCGATCAAGCACACAATAAAACCGGAAAGTACATATAAACATAAGTCCGGCAATGGGAAGTCAGAAGAAGAAATACACGAAAACAAGGTTCTACAAGTAAATTATATAGAAATTTAGTATTACATAAAAAATTAACGTTCGTGTGAGAAATCGTTTTTCGCGCGCGTAACTTAACTGGTCGCGCTAGTCTTGCGAGAAAGGGTCGCAATCACAACCAGGAAGATTTCGAACGTAAGAAGAATGGTCATCGAGAAAGGGAATAAATAGAGACAAAGGACGTGATCTTTGACGTTTTGTAGGACACACAACATTCCTCAAACATCCAACGCAAGCAGCTACTTAAGCATTTTTTGCTAATAACTGCGTTACAGAACTTTCAGTGATCAATTGCTTAAGATGGACTAATGAGGTACCTGTAACTACCATTCCTCACAGCTCACATGGTTCATCCCAGGATTGATATTGAATGAAAGAACAAAAGGATTTTCTTCCACGAATAACATATTCTGGAAGTTCCATGCCAACCTGGGTGAAATCGAAGGCTGTTTCCCGGCAGTCAAAATCATTGGCCGAAAAGTAACCACTAAGAACAATAAACTCCGGGAAGTAACTGGATGCGTCCACTAAAAGAACGCCAATAGGCACGAGAGAGAGGAGATCCAACAACTATACGAGCTAAACGGACAAGGAAAAGTAACCACTAAAAACTCTACGACCTTCAATGCCAGTCGTTGACCATGATTTCTCCACTTATCCTGGATGAGATATATTTCACGGCATAATCCACTTCATTAGCTTAATGCCTGGTGCAGAAATGGAAGTTGCCGAAATCTGCGTCATGGACTCATAACTGTTTGTTTTAACTGGCCGTTAACTGAAAACGTTTTATCGTATGTCATTTTCGAATTTCGGTATGGCTGCTGTTGTTGTGGTCGACTGCGTGTGACAACGTTCGCAAATTGAGCTTGGCTCGAACAGACACGCTGTCGTTCAAAACGTTTCCAAGCTTTGGTTTTGAACTGCTTAGACAAATCCTTAGCAACTCGTCTAATACGAGCTCTTTTCGTGGGATATTCGATTTTCTCAATCTCCGGCATCTCCTGGTCAATCACGCGACATTCAAGGTTGGACTTCTTATGCTTGTTAGTAAGAACGTTGGAAGCTTCTGTGGAAGTTAAGGGAATTTGGCTTAATTCGTCAGACATACATGCAATCTTGTTTGTGAACAGTATTTGGGTGGCGCTTCTTGGACTCATGTGCTGTGGGAAAATGCTGCAGGTTGGGATATTAGGGATTGCTATTAAGCTTTTCCTGACCAGTGGTGATCGGTTTCTGGTCACCCCTTCCAGGTCAAAAAAGAATGATTCATACCATTTGCTCATGCTGTTTATTATTTTTTCTGGCCATAAGTTCTCAAAAGATGTTCGGCGGCTTATCTGCACAACCTCCCTATCCGGGATTGAACAGTGCAACAAAAAGATCCAGATGACGCGACAGTAAGTCATTTACCCCTCGCAAAGCAGCAACACGTCTACGATTGTTGAATGCACTCATACACCATAAAGTAACCGCAATATCATGGCAGACATCTTCACCAATTCTTATTTCGTCCAAACGATAATTAGAAACGGCCACAAGCATACAAACAACGGGTTCATCACACTCAGAAAACGGGATTTCGGCTTCATCAGGGTTGGCAACAAACACTGACTTCTCTCAACGAAACTGGGTAGGGGTCGGTCAATCAAACGAAACACAGCCACAATATGGCAACAGGGGATCATCCATTGGGATGAGAAACAGCAGTCACATTTATTACCCCTACAACAACGTGGAAAATGCGTTCTTTGTTACAACGCACTTCCCACGTGCCTTTTGCATAAGCTATATCTACTATTTTGTTCCGTTGTAATGTTTAAGAAAAACATCTCCTGGCATATTGCGGCAGTGGTTTCAAAACAGTGAAAGATATTCCAAGCCAATCAGCGGTTCAAACAATCTCGTGCGCTCAGTATTTAACCGTGCATTGGCGTTCATCATACACCACACACACACACTGTTGCAACGTTAGACAATGTGCTGGAAAATGCATACACACTGGATCGTTCCGATACAGCACTTTTCGGTGTGCTTGTTCTCGTTTTCCACCGAACAACACAGTGACCTTAAGTTTATGCGAGGCTCAACCACTTTTACAACGGAAGCCAAGTGTTCACGAGGTACTGGTATGTCTCATCGCTGATAAACTTCGCGGCCTTCAGCAGATTATTAAAGTATCCTCCGTTTCCAGTGAAGATGATATTGTGGGTCCACTGGTAAGGACACTTCTTCTGACGATCCTCTAAGCCTATCAACTGATGGTAACGCCGAGAGACATCATTCAGTTAATGAAATACCATGAAGTACAATGGCACAATGTGGAAAAAAACCTCACATATTGCCCTCCATTGTGCTGCCGAACGATCAACAATGTAGATTCGAACAGCAGACATGGAAGGCAACATTTTAAGCATGCGTTCGAAACTATCCTATAACTGGCAGAAGTTGCGTTCCGCATCAGTGCGTGAAAAAACATGACACCCACTCAAGTAACATCCACCAACATAGTATGCCATATGTATGAATCCGCAATAATTTAAACTGTCGTACATCCCCTAGGACAACCGTCCCATACCTGGGGCAGATTTGGGGAACACTTTCAGGTACAACCACAACAAACTTGAGCACTTTCTGTCGTACTAGAAAACCTGTAATTGCCTTCAAAGTTTCAATAAATCTCGCAACTCAATAACTCCACTACTCTCATCTAATTTGTTGTGCCTAGTGCGTTCCGACGCATTATAATCATATACTTCCTGTTCACACACTGTCTCATTACACGAGCACTCTTGAAGTGATTCATAATTTCGCAGATATGCATAAATTGATAAATCACTGCTCAGTAAGATGAAAAGCGCTGGCTCGAATGCAAATGGTCGTAGACTACGGACATGTCACGTTTAGCCGGCAATTTGAGTGACAGCGGGGATCCCTACCTGGCAGGTGATACCCACACACTTCAGTCGGTCGTCATATTTTTGATGACGTTAACGATGATGATGATCATCAACAGCTAAACGTCTATTCCTAAGATATTTCGCGATGCTACTTCCTTGGTTCGTAGACCCAGTTTTCACAGCCTTATGTCAACGCGAACGAAAGTCGTAATGAGAAGACGGCGAATCTGCAAACAAACTTTATTTATTGATTTACTCACCGTTCACAAGCGGACTTCAACGCAACAGTTAAAGGCGCTAGGGAGTTGGACGTGAGAGAACCTCAAGCACAACCGCACGGCAACCGCCAGAGAGGACGAATGTCGACGGAAACTCCAGTCGACCTTCAGAATTCAAACAAGCGTCAGCGGCGTTCCCAACGGTGATAGGTAAATCCTTATTATTCTAGTGAATGCAGCCTATAATAGTAGAGATGGCGCGGATTCACTACACAACCACGGATAAAACTGCGATACCTACGCCAACACACTAACTTTGATGTACGTAGTTTGTAGTAAATTTACACTCAAAATAATGTGAACAAGCACGGTGGTATTGGTAAGGTAACTCTCACGTCGCAGGGAGTTTACAATTTTGGGGACGTCAAAGGTGATCTCGCTACAGATATATATTAGATTCACCAACGTGGAAGTCGCGTGAGTGGACCAGGTTCGCCTTTTCGATTTGGCATATTTCGGTGCGATGAAGGATGACCCCGGATGCTTCATATCTGCAGTCTGCAAAACTACAATTTTTCATCATATCAATTGGAAAAATAAACACAGCCGTTTGGAGGGTTTCGTTCGATCTGTACATTGTACGCATTCGTATGTCCACATTTCCATGCGGGCAGCTGGCAGCCTTTCCATCTCTTGTGTTCTCAGCAGTTGCAGCTGCCTGCGAAGTGCCAATGAAGAAGCTCGCGCAAGTTTCTCGTTGAAGTTTACGCAGTTCATGTAAATGTTCTTCAAACTTCTGGTACTTCAGCTTGGATGTCCTTCATCATCCACAGCCATGCTGATTCAGCTTACGTAATTGATTTAACCGTAATGGACCATTTAAACACTACATGATGTCGGATGATATAAGGTGAACTAAAATATGTTTTATTTTATACATGATTTGAAAATGTCGTTTGTACCATTTTTCTAAAACTTCGGGTCACATTCGTTTCACCGGAGTTTCTCAATAATTCGTGTACGAAAGGAAACGCACTCCTCGGTCTTTGCAAGAAAGGACCGCAATCTCCACCGAGACTTCGAATATAGAGAGAAAATGGATAAGCAAGAAGGGAACAAATAAAGACAGAAGACATCGTCATCGATTTTCCATCCAACATACGACAGTCGTCATTCAGCACAGGCAGTAACTTTAACAGCTGATACTGACTAAAGGAGAATGCCGGTTCTACTGGCGACATTTCCAGACAGAACGGCTAACAATTCCTTTACAATATGGAACAGAGTTCTCTTATAAGGCTAAAACGTCTCTGCTTCCGTAAACTATTCATTTTCGTACTTTGTGACAAACCTGCTCTCGGACTAGCTTCGCATTTGTCCCATTTTATTGTCACGTGGAATAAATTGTTACTTTCAGTGGATGCATTCCGTTCTTCCGTATCCTGTTCCATGATACAACCTTACATGTCAACATGCCAGAGAGTTTTCGAAGATCTTGATTCACAGCTTTCAAATCTACTTCCAGTCTGTCTCAAAATCCACAAAGGCTGGCACGGTGACGGTAGTCTTGGTATTCCTGAAAGTCAGTTATCCGGTGAACAAGATGTTACCATATACCAGGCGAACATGGTCATTTAAATTCGGAACTATACTTCGTTTTTCGGCAGGCGAATTAATTGTTCGATACAATGTTTTCGAAATGGCCTCAATTAGGCCTAACTGAAGCCTCAGACCTCTATACGAAGATCTGACCGGTGAGCAAGCCAAAGTCGCCATTCGCGTTGGCCAGCAGTTTATTTTACGGAGTCAGCAACTGCGGATTTCAATACCGTTGCATTTCGAAAACGGTCAGTCACGTGGGAGTACCATGTACATTGGTTACTGGCAATGACATCAACTTCACTGCGCAGCAGTCTGAAGACTAAATAAAAAGTGGGTTGTCGACATCCGTCAACTGTACCGAGACATCCTCAATCCAATAATGCTGTTGAAACTTTGTGCGTATTCTGAAAGTTGCGATCGAGTCAATCAATTTATCCTGATTTCGATTAACTGGAGAATGATTTAATTAGCTTCTTGATGCAATGTTGAAACTCGGACTTCTCAACAACTGGGAGTAGTCCAGTAAAGCTATTCCAGAACCGTGTTCTCCCAACCAACCCATCTAGTCTGGAATCAACTGAAGTTGTGTACCATCGTGACAGTGATATTCGATACTGTGCTCAATAATCTGGATACACGAATATGTGTACACTTATGTAGATAATAGATCTGCCCACAATAGACATGTCGAACAAGTTGTTTGTAATTTACTTGTTTTCTCTCCTGCTGTGCCTACTACTGATACCGATGCTTCTGAGTCTATTACGGGTTAAACTCCTTTGGATGATGATGTTACTAAGGACGAACAACCACAGTGGTGACCGTTCAAACGCTTCAGCAATAAACAATGCAGATCCTACAACAATCATGGCCCATTTAAACTGAGGTGGATCCCAGCCAGCACAAATTACCCTATGATACGGTAATTTATGGGGAAATTACCCTAAAAATTACCCATAATCTTGGCGTGGTGTATTAAGACTATTAGATTCAACCAAATCAGCAAATTCAGGTTGTAAACAGAATTTCCAAAGAGTTTGTCACATTTTCTTTATCATTACAGTGTGCTTCTTGATGTGTGGTTAGTTTAAATGGTGGTCTGAATTTGTAATGGCCTACTGGCGCCACTTCAAAAGTTGTTCAATTGGTTGGTGGTAAGCGAGTTCTTGTTCATCCGTTTTCGCTGCCGCCACCTCTCCGTGTATTAACGACTGTGTTGTTAGGTTTTTGGGCGGAGATAATTTAAATTATAGCGGCAAATTGTTTTATCGCTGCGTATTCTAGTTGTTTTCCGTACGTGTCGTATATCGATATACCTGGGATTTGTCCACGACAGTGACAGGTTGATGCGCATTTGAATTATGTATGAGCATTATTGAAATGCTTAGAAGGAATACTGTATGATTGTTGTGTTTCACTTTTGCTCTATCTCGGTTATTTACGAAGATATTGAATTTCAAACACACCCATAAAACTTGTAATATTATGGCTCATGTATATCATTTCCGACTTCATAGGACACTCAGGGAACACGCGCATGCGCGGTTGCCAAATAAAAATCACACCGGCACATGGATCCAGTGAACGAGGACACGGACTATCCGTGATCATATCATCCTTGTACTTTTTCCAATTTCATACAGTCACAGTAAATATCGTCTTCTTTCTGTGTCTGACGCCTCTCCGCTATTTCGCGATAAGTCGGGGTGGTTACGTTAGTGA
>LOND01007659.1:0-16777 GCA_014220965.1 Paragonimus kellicotti | reverse complement strand
AAAAAGAAACTTATATAGGAAGAAAGAAGAAAACAGAGGAGAGGAAGTGGACCTAACTACTAAAAATAGCTACGTCTATATTCAAACATACAACATCAAGGCGCCTACACCTTGCAAACAAACAACCGAGCTGTAAGTGAAAGTAAGGCGTCATCAGCAAGACAGCTTCCTTACGGCTTTCACTGCCCCGCATCATTAAAGTGCACTCACTTCACAGACAACTCGGCCAAACAACGACAGCATTCACGCCACTGAGCTCGATTAGCCGCCATCTCACCTAACGTCTCAAGCCACCGACTCTGTGAGTCGCGAGGGCCCCAGCCCGGGAGACGAACCCGACCTACAGTGACCAACCCCTTCGTGAACGATTTCATTTGTCTACGCCAGGTCATCATCTGTCCACCTTGCGCCAGTCGGCCGCAGCGTCGGCAAACAGTGCTCGGTGTGGCAAACGACTAGCTGGCATCCTTAGTACATGACCTAACCATCTGTGCAAATGTAGCGACTGAACAAAAGAACTCGTTTGACAATCAGAACCAAACACCCGCTTCCTAACCTCCGTTGCTTACTCGCTGGTGCCACCCGATACGAGCGATTGAACGCAGACATCGGTGGTCAAATACCTGAGACGGTTCACGTCCTCTACCCTGAGTGGCCAGGTTTCGCTGCCGTAAAGTAATACGGCCCTCACTGTTGTTTGATATACACGACCCTTAAGCTTTAGGGAAATACCTCTCTGTCGCCATAGGTGTCTTAGATTAGCGAACACCACCTAGCCTTGGAAATACGCGCTTCTATTTCATTCCCTACACCTCCGACGCCACCGCTGATGCAGCTTCCCAGGTATACAAACCGGTCAACAACCTCCATGACTTCATTATCTAACATTAAATCTACGTGATCACAACAATCTTGCAGAAGCACTTTGCATTTTGAGGCTGCAAAGCGCATTCCGAAGTACTTAGCAGAACGCGAAATAGCGTCCAGTGTTGTTTGTGCCGCTTGAAAGTTGTCAAACAGCAATACCTTATCGTCAGCATAATCAAGATCAGTCAGTCTTTCACCAGGTAGGAGGTCCACGCCGGCATCATTTGAGTGCCGCAGACAGTCCTCCATTATTTCGTCTATGACGAAATTGAACAAAAATGGTGAAAGGGGACAGCCTTGACGTACGCCGCTCCTGGTGCTGAAACTGTCAGACAGTTCACCGTAAACCCTAACCTGAGCTGAGGTATGGGAATAAAGCGCCGACAGTATGTTCACATACTTAGTCGGTACACCCCTACGTCTAAGCGACTCTAAAAGTGTAGATCGGTCCACCGAATCAAACGCACCTTTATAGTCGAGGAATATGGCGATTGTTGGCCGGCGGTACACATGACGCTGCTCCAGAATTTGACGAAGGGTGAAAATGTGATCTATACAACCCCGCCCAGGGCGAAACCCTGCCTGTTCTTCCCTAATGTTTACTTCCCGAACTGCAGTGAGTCGACGAAGTATAATTGATGCTAGAACCCTTGAAATGACTGGGGTCAAACTAATCCCTCTATGGTTTTCGCAAGAGCCCCGGGCTCCTTTCTTAAATATGGGAACTATTATCGAGTGACCCCAGCACGGAGGGATGGTCTCCGTCGTCCACACAAGTTGAAACAACTGAGTCAATGCCTCTACTAACGCCTCTCCACCTTCTTTGAAAAGTGCCGGCACGAGATCATCTGGGCCAGCAGCCCTATTACGATTGAGAGCCGAAAGGCAATTGCGAACCTCAGTCTCAGTGGGTGGTTCCAAATCTACCGACCAGGGTGCTACATCACAAGTTTGTGGCGGCAACGCAATAGAAGCAGCAGGCCAACTAAATTGACCCTCAAAGTGTTCTGCCCAACGCTCTAACCTTCTGGACTAGTGTACCATCTACCTCGCTGATAGCTTCACTGACCGACGGTCGCCTGGGACCAGTGGCACGGATCAGCTTAAACAGTTTACCGATGTTCCCTGAGGCAAAAGCGGTTTCCATTTCCTTAACTTTTTCCACTAACCAAGCCTCACGATCAGCCTTTAGACTACGTTTCAGTTTCCTACGGATATCTCTTCTAGACTTGTGTGAACTACCAGGAGGAACCTTCCGTCTGGCTTCTAACAACTCCAGATTTTTCCCCTTTGTTCTTCTTCATGGTTGTGTGGCAGTCAAGCATCAGTGTGAACCACTGATGTATTGTTGTCTGACGATGATGACTGAAGAATATTCGGACGCGTCTGTATGCGCTGAGTTGGCAGAGGAGAACTGCCCTCGTTGCCGATCCAACCATCGTCTCGCAGACTACGTCGGATATTGGGTCCCAAGCTGCTGATCACTCCGAGTGGTTTACCTGTTTGATCCAAACAGCGATTACCCAACTGGAGTCCAATAGCGAGGCTTTCCTACACAGTGATGAATTACTAGCTATTGCCCGCGGTCTTCAGGCAGGCATTTTCACAATGGTACAAGCTAAATCGCTGCTGAACATGCACGCCTCACTAGCTTTTCCGTACACCTGGCGACTGGTCACTCGACGACGTGGTCGTGTTAACGTGGGAACCCACGCGACCAGGAAGCAGATACGGAGAGCTAACTATGCAGCGATTCAAACGCTGTACCACCAGCGTAAGAAAGATGCTGCGTTTGCAGTTTTTTCTGGAAACTGGAGAACTGCCTACAAGATGAACCGCGGCCTCCCGGATAATTCCAACGAATACTGGTCCGAGGTATTATCGGCTCATCCACATCCTGATGAGCGACCATCCTCGCACAATTCACTGCAGAAGTATCGCGCACTTTTAAGAACACGCAAAACACCGCTCCAGGTTTGGACAAACTTGCTGCCCAAACATTTGAAGCACATGAAAGCTGATGCTTTGGACTGGATACTTCAAACTTTTCCTGCTAACCAAGGTTGTCCAATCCACTTATGCCGCTCTCGCATCACGCTTGTACCCAAAGTGAACAATCCTTCATCTCCCACCGAGCTCAGACCTATCGCCGTATCTTCAACGTTGATACGTTGTTTTCACAAGATATTGGCCGATCGTTGGAATACGCGCCTGCAACTGCCCGCTCTTCAGTTTGCATTCCTACACCGTGACGGTTGCCTCGAGGCGACCTCACTGCTTCATGCGCTGCTTCGGAACTCATGTACCACGTCTTCAAGTCTGTGTGCGGCTTTTATCGACGTGTCCAAAGCGTTCGATTCTATCTCACAGGATTCGATTATCAGATCGGCCCAAGCTTTCGGTGCTCCTCCACCTCTAACACATTACATTGCCGATTCCTATCGAAATGCTTCCGCCACGCTCAATGGCTCCGTTCTCCGGTCTCAGCGTGGTGTTCGCCAGGGTGACCCACTGTCCCCGCTTCTATTCATCATGGCAATGGATGAGGTGCTGGCTCTATCTCGACCGGAGCTTGGCTACCAGTTCCACGATACACTGGTTAGCGGTTTCGCCTACGCCGACGATCTGATCCTTCTAGCTGAGAATCCTACAACTCTATCCGAGAAGCTTGCAGCCGCCGCTAATGCCCTGGAACTATCCGGGCTGAAGATCAACACGCACAAGACTAAGCTCATGGTCATCCGTGGTGACCATAAACACAACGCAACCGCTATCTCTGATGAGTCTATTCACTTCGGCCCGGACATTATCCATTCACTAAGCGCCTCTGACACGGTGACCTATCTGGGTATCCCGTTCACCTGGAAAGGTAAAGCATTCACTAATCACCGTCTGCAACTTCGTACGATGCTGGAAGAAACCACCAAAGCGCCCTTGAAGCCACATCAACGCCTTGAACTCCTGAGACAACATCTGATCCCGAAGATGAATCACTCATTAGTGTTGAGCCGAGTCCACCGTAACACGCTCAAAGCTATGGACTGTACGATTCGCCAGTTTGTTCGGCAGTGGCTCCGCCTTCCTAAAGACACACCAATCAGCTACATCCACACCCCAATTCGTTTGGGTGGTCTGGGCATCCCGAGTTTGTCCACCACTATTCCCATCTCGCGCAAATCTCGAGTACAATGAGTGCTCTCCAGTCCAATTCCGCGGAATATGGTCAAATTAGTTTGGCACTATATTGAGAGAGGTGAACGTCCCGATATGCATTCAGGATATGGTGATGACCAACAGCGAGGAAGCCCACGAGGCGTGGACGGTTGTGCTCTTCAGGAAGTGTCAAGCACTCCACTCTGATCGTTGGCTGATCAAACCAGACCGCATGTTCCCCAGAATCTTTATTCGTGCCATCCAGCTCGATGATCTCTTGCGGACTAAGGTCCGAAATTCACGAGGTGGCCGAAGTGACCACTCAGTTCTCTGCCGTGGCAACTGCGGTCAACCAGAAAGCCTTCGCTCATATTCTGCAATCATGCTGGATCACCCATGACGTGCGTTGTGCTCGACACAACCGCGTGGCCAAAGACCTGGCGAAACGACTGCGCAACTTGGGCTATACAGTCTTCGAGGAGTTGCGAGTACCAACGGCGAGCTCGTTCATCAAACCCGATGTGATCGCGGTTCGTGACGGCGCTGCTGTGGTGCTTGACGTCAGTATAGTGGATGACTACCGAAGCCAACTTGCCTGGACGGACAAGGTCGCGAAGTACAGAACCGACTCTCATAATGCCGCCATTCAATCGGTCCTCCATACTTTGGGCTGTGATGTGAACTCTGTTTCTCATTCACCTGTGATCAATTTTTTTCGTAGTATTATATTTCCCTCTTCATGTAGCGCTATTCTTCGACTGGGACTGCCCTCCTACGCAGTCACGGATTTGTCTACTGACTGTTCTAGGTTCCCTAAAAACCTACGACACATTTATGCGGGGAACCTGGCGTTAACTGTTGCCACCTCTCTGACAGTTGTCTCACTATGAAGGACATTTTTGTCCCGATGCGTGAGCCTTAACTGTGATAGCAGCCCTCTGCCCTGAATAGCTTTTGATTTTGTGAGACTGACCGTTTCTTAATTTCTTTTTTTTCATTATTTTTTCGTGTATGTTTCCCCATTCTAAAATCCGTTTGTTACATACCGCACAAGTAACTTTTCATTTGATGACTGGACTATTAACGCTTGCTACTCTTGTGAGAGGACTCGTCAACTGTTCAGTGTTGCTAACTATGCAGCGTCCCACATGTGAAAGACAGCTTGTTTTCACATATCTATTGCTTAATTTTGGTGTCACCGTGTGTTCCTCCCTTGAACAAAGATGTGTATATTGCTCTTCAAAATAAACGATATTGTAGTGTTGTTACATGATTCGATTGGCACGGACGTCGTTTTCGTTATCACAAGCGGGTCACCTAAAACAGTCAGGCGGTGTGCCTATCTTTGTGCTGTCATCTTATCAGCCTACAACACTAATAACTAGGTGTTCACAAGGAAAGCGAAGGCACGCAGTGCATTTGTCGAATCCCGTCAACTGTGACTTCACAAAGAAGTCCAGTTGTCGATTAAAGACACCATTCAAAATGTATGTGCGTGTGCTCGCTTTTGTTTTGTGGATTAGAAGTTTTCCTTTCGAACCTTACACCTATTTCTGTTACTTTAAACATTATTACTGATGAGTAGTCGAGGATTTGGTTAATTTCAAGTTGAACATCACCCACAATTGATCGCAGCTGTCGCATTCCCATAGACTTCCAGTCGGCCCCTTTCGAAAAGAAGCACTAGACTCGAGTTTCGCTCTCATTAGAGCTCGTCAGTAGTGCATATCCTTGCCACTGCCGGGACTAGAACTCCGGCCATGCTTTTCATGAGGCAACCGTGTTTACCACTGCGCCATTGACCTCACATTAGGCACGACCGAATTATCATATGTGAACGCTCAACCACTTTCGCTTGTGAGTAATGATCAGGTTGCCCGATCGTCTCGAGAGGAGACACAGTTACTGTCTGTTAACTCCAATCGATAACGGTCGTGCCTAATGTGAGGTCAATGGCGCAGTGGTAAACACGGTTGCCTCATGAAAGCATGGCCGGAGTTCTAGTCCCGGCAGTGGCAAGGATATGCACTACTGACGAGCTCTAATGAGAGCGAAACTCGAGTCTAGTGCTTCTTTTCGAAAGGGGCCGACTGGATAGTCTATGGGAATGCGACAGCTGCGATCAATTGTGGGTGATGTTCAACTTGAAATCAAACATTGTTAGGAACGACGGCAACCCGGGCCATATTAACAATGGATAAGGCTCAACACTGAAAATAATGATGTTGACGATGGCACGCAGAGGGTGAACTGAAGCATGAAGACAAACTGAGAAACGATATCACAAGATGTAGTGTTTAGAAGTGAATTAAACTGGGTCAGATAAGGAGACCTTAGCATTTAGATACATACTTAAGGAAACGGCACGCTGTCTCATCATCATCATCATCATAGACAGCAATACATCAGTGGTTCACACTGATGCTTGACTGCCACACAACCACGAACAAAGAAAAAAAACTTATATAGGAAGAAAGAAGAAAAAGAGGAGGGAGGGGAAGTGGACCTAACTACTAAAAATAGCTACGTCTATATTCAAACATACAACATCAAGGCGCCTACACCTTGCAAACAAACAACCGAGCTGTGAGTGAAAGTAAGGCGTCATCAGCAAGACAGCTTCCTTACGGCTTTCACTGCCCCGCATCATTAAGTGCACTCACTTCACAGACAACTCGGCCAAACAACGACAGCATTCACGCCACTGAGCTCGATTAGCCGCCATCTCACCTAACGTCTCAAGCCACCGACTCTGTGAGTCGCGAGGGCCCCAGCCCGGGAGACGAACCCGATCTACAGTGACCAACCCCTTCGTGAACGATTTCATTTGTCTACGCCAGGTCATCATCTGTCCACCTCGCACTTGCGCCAGTCAGCCGCAGCGTCGGCAAACAGTGCTCGGTGTGGCAAACGACTAGCTGGCATCCTTAGTACATGACCCAATCTAAGTCTGTGCAAATGTAGCGACTGAACAAGAGAACTCGTTTGACAATCAGTGCCAAACACCCGCTTCCTAACCTCCTCGTTGCTTACTCGCTGGTGCCACCCGATACGAGCGATTGAACGCAGACATCGGTGGTCAAATACCTGGAGACGGTTCACGTCCTCTACCCTGAGTGGCCACGTTTCGCTGCCGTAAAGTAATACGGCCCTCACTGTTGTTTGATATACACGACCCTTAAGCTTCAGGAATTTAGTGCGAATATCAGTAAGTACAAACCAAGCACCGTACATGGTCGGACAAGAAAATGAGCAATTTGCTCAGCATGTTTGTCTCTAAAAGGATCGTGGTTCCATTCATTTGTACTACCAACGAGCTAGTCAGTAGTTAGTGAAGATCACTGTGCCGACTGATCCATCCATAATGTTGGCAAGCTTCGGGGCGCACTTCCGTTCTATCGACATTCACACCTTCGAAATTGCTGTACATTTGTTTATTACAATTTGAGTATTGTTCGAACATCGACCCGATTTTTTTCCCATAGTGCGGTTGATTAGGGAACACTCGAATTGAAAAAGCACTTTCAAATCTTCACTGACTTCAGGTTCATGCAAGTTTTGTTTAAAATTATGTACAGAACTAGTGACATTCGAAGAATAAATCCGCGGATTTGCATCAGTCTGAGTGTGGATAGTGAGATTGCTGTTAAAGTATGACAATAATATCCTTATCACAATCATAAGTCTCATCCCACCTACGGAGTAATCCTTCTATGAGGTGGTCAACAAACTTAGAGCGCGTTGTTTATCATTGGACATACGAAAATGCAGAGGGGTTTTAACCCTAGCTCTCAAAATAACTAACATCTAAAAGATTGTTCGTTGCTTCGGATAGAAAATAAAACCACTCCACAACATATCAAACTGTAAAACACTTACGTGTGAGATTGGGCAACACGTAGAAATGGTATCCACTTGTGAAGAATGTTTTAGAGAAAATCAAAGAACTCAGATGTTGTTCTTTGGTCCTTTTCAACTCCGCAAAACCGGCACCTCCAGTCTGTCAGCACATATGTTATTCTATCTGTCAGTAAATTACATAGGTGTATTGAGTCCACAATCTTCGCAACACCTAGCTGTAGCGGTATTTTCTGTTTCAGTCACAGTGAATTTACGTTTATTCCAAATCCAATGCAAAATTGGTCTCACTTGCCTCATTCTAATCGTCATCGTTATCCTAATATTTATGAACTCATCACGTAAAAAGTATAACCGATATGCACATGTTTGCCTAAATCCACAAAACTATTAGTCAATGCAGCATGACCTTCGGCGTTGTACAAAAACTAAGCGTAAAAATATACCAGTACCTGTTAGTTAAGAGTGGATTGCCGATTGAAGATATGAATACGTAAACGCTATCTAAATCTGTTGAGGTGCATAAGGCAATTTTCGATATGACGCTCGAAATCTCAGGCTCCGCAACGTTCTACAGAAAACCCTCCTCAACGCGACAATACAACCCTGGTTCACATGCACGAGCATGCTGAAATGAAGAACAGTGAGCATGCTTATGCCAATAATATGCGGGTTTATCCTTCCTGTTATTGTACGGTGCAGTACATTGAAGCAACGTGGCAAACGGACGGCAGACAACTATCCAGTACGGATTCAGACTGCAGCCAACTGAAGTCGGTTGCCAGAGCTCTTTAAGGCAAATGACATACCATGAACTAGCAAGCTATTTAGGAGTATCTACAAAGTGCTGAAATACCAGCTAAGCTCTATATAAAACAGTGACACATCGGCAACCGAAATCATCACACCGTTCTGTGCTATCTTGTTAAAAAATATTCTTCGATCCTAGCCTCTTACTCGGAAAAGCTTTGAATGATTTTCAAAGCTAAACCATTGACGGACTAAGTCTAAACCAATTCTAAATGATTCGCTTCACGATTTAGACAGCGGTTGATTAGCTTTTAGAAATTTAATAACTTGATGAATTTCGGCAAGTTGGTTTTCGTTACGGTCAGCAAGAACAACAGGAGTTTTGAAGTCCATGGGAAAAACAGTTCTCGTTTGGACACAATAAGGGAAGAAGAGTTAGGTAATTCGTAACATTTCCTGTCTAATCCCGAACAAACTAAATCAAGGTTTCCCCTGGTAAAATAACCGCTGTTGGTGTGAGTGTATTTCAGCTTCCGACTTCATTAATGAGCCCTACTTCACAGAACACTGAGTTAAACGACAACAACATTCACGTCGTTGAACCCGATCATCTAGATGCCTAACAAATCACAACAAAATTACACTATTTATATTGATACAAACAGGTGTTTAGAAGCAGGTGTGTGTGGGGTACACAAGTTGCAAACAGACGTATATACAATGCGCGCTTCAGAAACCACCCTGTACTCACCGACATTCAACATTATGCCACGGAGGCTGACAGTAGGTTAGATTCTGAGAAGACTGGTCGTTGCCAACCAGATGAGCGGTAAAGCATTTGGAAGGAGGAGCACAATATGCCGCATCGCAACATCGTGGACAAACGAAGCCGACCGCGGACAGGGTCGTTAAACAGGCAGCGCACTTTGTAGTACGTTGTGAAGGCAACAGGATGAGGTGCTCGGTGGTAGGTGGACACGAGATCGATCGAAAGTTATCAGCTTGTGCCGAATAGTTGTGGTGTGTAGCTGCGGTTGACCACCCACCAGCAGGTTCGACAGCCAGCACGTCACCTGGTTCGAACTCGTCGGTCGCAATCACGTGACGGCCTTTTGATGGGATGTTGAGAACTTGTAAACCTGTCGAGAAGCCAGGATACTACAGGAAAAATCGAAAGACAATCAAGCTAAAATCTTGTTGAGGGGGTAACGACTACCAGCTTAGGCTCAACTGCATAACAAGATGTTTGGGTCAATGAATCAATGAAATGTTGAAGGTGCAAGTTTATTAGTTCCATCACGCTAGATAGCGCAAAACATTAACGAAGTAGGCTATATACAGTATCAATATTTTTTTCTCTAACCGGCGGTGATAATTAGTTTCAATCCCGATTTAACTTGTCAGACAAGGTTATAGTGACACGCACTGCCTCGCAATGGACTGAAGAAATTTATTAAAAAAATATTTTCACGCTATGCCCCAATCTTTCAAAGTTGTTTTACTGGACTCATTAGCTTCGTTTGACTGTCGATCAAGGAAGAGGAAAACTTCTACTCTAAGCTATCTATTATTGAGTGCTGAAAATATTCAGAACGCGTGAAAATTAAAGAGTTTCGGTTATCTTTGACGAACGAGTTCAAAAGAGGAGTAAAGCCAGCAATGAGGGTGAGTGCGGATTGAGGACTCAGTAACGACATGCGCTTACAACAGTTGAAAGGTCAAATCTGACGGTCCCATGTGGCGGAAAATGATCAAGAGATTGACTGTGTTCCTCCAATCAGATGGGATGCATCAATGCGACAGGCAACTAACAAAAGCATCTGGTCTTAAAAGGAGATATGCAATTTGTCTTCAACGTAGAGAGGTATGAATGAGCAGGAAATAATGAGAAGTGCGTTGTATAGGTAGCAAACAAGCAGATCTACTAACGAAGATCTGCCTCTCCTTCACTGCCATCATTTGGTATTTTGGGAGTTTAGCTATCCTGTTTTTCGAAATAAGTCTACCTGGAAAGCCATTTACACGAAGTGCACCACTGGATGGGAACAGCTGATATCAGCCGGCGGACTCCGACCTGGTATGAAAAGGGCAAGGTTCCTGTGCACAACATCATCAGCTGAATGTTTTCTCACCCAGACTGAGTGAAGTACTGTGCCATTGTTGCTTAATTCTCGGAATCGATCGGTCAAGTGATCTCTCCTAAGCACCTGTCATTCATCCGACCATGATTTCACTCGACGCAACGCAATTTCATCGAGCTCCGCATTCCGACCGTTGAAGGCGAAGAGCTGGCAATCGAATGTTAAAAGTGGACTCATAGTTCGTGATTTGACACAGAAGATTGGGAGGAAGAGTGAGTGCAGAGACTCAAGCGTGGCTGACAAAACAACAGCAAGAAACCTTCCCACTGTGTAAGAAGGTGGTGATTGTGTTCATACACGAGCTGTTGACTGGTCAACTGGAAGTTGGTCTTTTTGAGTCAAAGAGCCAATGGATTTAAGCTACAAAGATTTCCTACATGAAAGTTAGTACGTAGGTCGTCCGTTTAGAATGATAACACTACGACCTACCGATGAAGTCCTGTACTGTAGTTTAATACGTCGGGCAGCGAAGAACACGGACCTGTTCAAGGCTAATTCGTACTGAATACATTGCTCATTATTCATCCAAATGTTAACGGCACTCGGGAAGCACCGGTGAATTGTAACACGAACTAGGGTGGAAAACGATAAATGGAAAAATAAGTAGTGCGCACCAAAGTTCATCTGGCCGATCGGTCACGGAAGGCGAGTGCTCTACCTAACCGTGCAGCGAACCTAGAGTGAGAGTCGTGTTGTTTGTTGTCAGGTCGGGAAAGCTAGCGGAGGCTAACTGACTTTGAACACCAATAATGTACAACAGCAGCAAATGTGCATGTGAGACCGATGCGGGCTGAGCACCGGGGAAATAGCCCGCTCATATTTGGTCCCACAGTGCAAGTAAGCAGTGGGTATTAGTTCCGTGTAATTTCAGACACGAGTAGACAGGGCTTAAATCCAACTCACAAGTGGCAAAAAGTTAATTGGTTGTTTGTGTGAAATTCCAATGAAGATATCACCCAGAATGATAGGGAAATGTTTGCAATTTGAACAGATAGGTCAGCCTATGGTCATACCTCAAGGCAAACATTTTAAATCATAGCCGGTAGGGAAGCAAGGCTAGATAGCACATATCCGAGTTTCAGGAAGTGCACAGCGACAATAAACAAACTTAGTGGTAACGTATCTCTTTTAATTCGAAGGATACTATAACAAAATGTTTCATGACGTCACCTTAGAACAGCCACTTCAGGTCTATGCAAGTGATGAGACGATCTGGCCAACTGATGTCACGTGTGAACGGAGACCTTGTGTCCAATAACACTTCAAGAGGCGCCGAATTAGATCAAGAAGAAAAGCGAGGGTATGTTCCATGAAAAAAAAACAGCGTTCCATTTCTGGTGAATTTCAGAAGTTAGGGAACATCGTGTTCACTCAGCCAGTTAGTCCTGTTTACTTCTGGAAACAGCTGCTTACTCAGCAATCGATTTCCCAGTTCTCGAAACTTCCGCGCCTTCTTGGAACTCTTCATCTCCACCTGACCTGATGCCAGATCATCGATAAAACAGGGCATGCGACGCAGACCATCGCTCGATTCACTCCCATTTACATACTCCAGTACAGTCTGGAAGTAGGTGGCAGCAGCTGGTATCGAACAGGCGTTCTTCGCCAATCCATCAATTACGACTGAATGACTAGAAATTGGCTTCCGAAGTAAACGGGCCGCTAGCTGTGGATTAGATCGGACACGAGTGAGCTCCTTGTCAAGCAAGCTTGTCCATAACGTACTGACTGAATCATCGGTGTGCATAAATCAAGCTGAAGTGAAAGGAAAAACTGCCGTATTAGAACGGAGATTGTAATCCAGTGGAGAGTCACAGCACGAGTGAATTCAGAAACGGAGTGGTGTGGGAACTCCAGTACAGTCTGGAAGTAGGTGGCAGCAGCTGGTATCGAACAGGCGTTCTTCGCCAATCCATCAATTACGACTGAATGACTAGAAATTGGCTTCCGAAGTAAACGGGCCGCTAGCTGTGGATTAGATCGGACACGAGTGAGCTCCTTGTCAAGCAAGCTTGTCCATAACGTACTGACTGAATCATCGGTGTGCATAAATCAAGCTGAAGTGAAAGGAAAAACTGCCGTATTAGAACGGAGATTGTAATCCAAGTGAAGAGTCACAGCACGAGTGAATTCAGAAACGGAGTGGTGTGGGAGGCTATGGAAATATACTGCGTCCAAATCAAATAAGTAAGGGAATCACACACAGAAAACCAAAAAAACATGCACCCACAGAAGCACAAGCTGGTTTGTTTAGATTTGTTATTATAGCAAACAAAGACTAGTAAAGAAGTCATGCTACTTACAGAAGATACAGTACGGCACCTGATAAAAATAGCTCGACAAAGCGTAAGCGACTGCGACTAGTTGCTTAAATGACCAGAAACGCCTCGATAAAGTTGATTTAGTAAAACGTATTTCATAAGATATCGCACAAGAAGTTTGTTATCGGTTTTATGGATAATGCATAAGCAACATGACATCTGGCATTCAACGCATATATGAACCCTGCTGACGTTATGGATGGTTCGGCATCGGTATGTTAGTATTTACATGTATATATATAATATGCATATATTATGTATATATTATGCATACATTAGTACATACAGTTTTGCTTGGCTTGGGGTGGTAATGCGCCATTAGCTGAGGATACTGGAACCGGAACTGAGGTGTGCCACAACAACAGGCTCTAAAGAGAATTAATGTGCATACGTTTTCAACATTATTCGCCGTGTGCAATTTCACTTCGACCTTTTAGGAAGCAGTATGGTCTGGCTGAATAAACAGGTTCACAGTGGTGTGTACTTGTGAACACACTGAAAGAACATGATTAGAAGTAAAAAAATGTTTTGGCGAACAGTCTGTTTTCGGTTATTCATCATCGGGCCAATTACATAACATTTTATATCATCATGGTTGTCAAGCGAGCAAAATCAAAAGCAATTAGTCACACAATTACGTCATGCGGTTGTGAATTGGAGGGCAATTAGGTGACAAAATTGACCTTCGGAGTTGTCGAGTCGGTAACGGGGGGCCATGGTAACCGCAGGGCCTGTACAAATTTCTTCTGAGCGCACAACTGTGGATTGCGCAACCGAATTCCGATCGCTTCCGCGGTGGCCAGAATACGAAATTTGACTCCTCTGGATTGACGACTGGGCAAGCGGTAAATGGGCTGGAAAGCTACTTCCGGTGAGACTTGGTGCCCTGAATCAACAAGGTGCGCCAGAATTGCACTCGAAATGGACTTCACCTCGCCCTTAGTCAGCCATGTGGGGTGGTGCTCACGTATCCTCTGAGAAAGGCGCCTGGTTGTGCGACCGACGTAACCTGCTCCACAGGAGCATGTGAAAGAATAAACAAAATGAGGTCACACATTTAGGCAACGTATCTTTGAGTTGTACGTGGACTACCGAGTCGGATCTGAACGAGATTCGCAGTTGTGCCGCACTGTAGGTCTTTTCAATTGCGTTACTTATTCTACGAGTCACCAGTTCAGCCAACGCCTCGCCTTTGTAGTCTAGCGTCATGTAAACCAACTTCTTTTCCGCAGATGGGAGCTTAACTTTCGGTTCTGTCAGTTCCATGTCTATCTACGAAGTTTACAGGATAGGCGTTCTCTGCGAATATCCGCCGTAAAAACACCATTTCTGCATCAATCATGTCATCAGTGCATATCCTCATAGCTCTGTATGTTAAACTACGAACGAGGTTTCTCTTGTTTGAGGGGAACGCAACTGAAAACGCGAGTATACTGGCCGTTCCCAATTCACAGCCGCGTGACGTAATTGTGACACTAAATGCTTTTGATTTTGTTCGGTTGACAACCACGATGATATAAAATGACCCGATGTTGAATAACCGAAAACAGATTGTTCGCCAAAACACCTTAATTATAATGAATTCGTGGGGCTAATCGAATCGTTGAAAGAACATCGCTGACCTCCTTTACGGAGGGTGTGGCGCAGAAACATTTGTTTGAACGATATAACGGACACTGACAAAGAGAAAACGCTTGCAACGTAGATGCCAACTACTGTTTTTCGAGTCACATGCTGGACAGACACTGTACGTTTTTTTCCAGACCAAGACAAAAACATACCAGAAAACCTTTGGGTCGAACCGGCACTCCGACCATGATAGGCGGAACCTAAGGTTTTCGTAAACAAGGAAACGGAGTCCTAGATTATCGCCCAATAAACCCTATCCTGCCTACCAAGTGTGCGACAGAAAAAGAAATTGGGGTGTCGCCTAATGAAGCCGGATATCTTAACGGCCATACATTTCGCTGTTCCACAAAAAGGGCGGTTTATTCATGAAACATTATCGATATCAGATACTTAAGTTATGGGGATATTACGGCAAAGATTCTCAGTCGATCCGAATACAGAAAAACTTGAAATCAACCTGTGATGTCCCACTTCAAGCAATGATTCGTTATTACTGGAACTAATTTAAACGAGATAACAGGATTTGCAATCAATCGCATGGTACTCTGGCGATAAAATCGCGCTAAACGTAAAGTTACGGGTTAAAACTCAGGTTACTCGCACTATTCCCGCACAATTTTTAGGCATCATAAAGCTATATAGCACCCACACCTGATTTTTCACAATTGCAGCAAACAAACTTCACCACGCACTAAATTCAAAAATTCCAATTTCGCCCGGGGAAACATTATAGTCAGAATACGTCTCCATAAATCAGATCTACTTTTTCGCCATAGTTTGACCAGATATTACGATAAGATATCTCAGGCTTCTAGCTGGGGGTATCAGCAACCAAATTTAACACAGTTCCCAACAGGAAATGCGTAAGTCGCACGCAGACAACCTTCACCAATGAATGTAGTGTCTGCAGTTGTTTGGGGTTATACCCAATACAACCTAGTTTGACGTGTCAGCCGAATGTGGAGTATGGGCGTCCCAGGTTGCCAGAAAAAGAAACAGCTAGTAAAAGAGGCTCGGGAAGTCACATCGCGGGTTACCAGAGGTTCGATGATGAACACTTTCACAGAAGTAGTCGTTCAAAAAGACGTCTAACAGAAAGAGAGAACGCTATCGAGAACATATTGTCAGATCCTGGCAACCACACGGAAACTTCGACGGTGACCGGGTGGTAATGATCCAACCTGTAAGTGATAAAACAGCTCATCAAGCGAGAATAGTCGAGGTCTTACAAAGGACCACTGGAATAGGACCTTTACATTAGCTGTCAAGTTCACTAGATTTAAAGTCCATTGCGCATCAGGCTGACTTTCATCATTGCCCAATTCGATTGTCCTAAAAATCGCTCGGATACGAAACAGAGATCCCATTGTTAACCAACTGAATGAAAGCACGTTATCAACAACGAAAGACATGACCATGCTAAATGTTTAAATGGGAGAAATATCACAAGCAAGCTGCGTGGCATACTTACATATTACAAAGGTGATGTACAGGCTTACAATAGCTCTTTGCGTTGCTCAACGTCTGAACTAAACCGTTCGATTCTAACCTCAAAAGGGTCATCATCACACACGTTCATGACGATTCTCGAAAACATGGCACGCATTCATGCAAAAGAGGCAGTTTCTTAAACAACGAAAATATCCAGTTCACGGGCTTAAAACAAACGATTATTACGCGTTCGATACTCAACATTACCATATGAAAAGGCTAAGGATACTCACCACCTAACCTCTCTTTCCGTTGGGTTATAACCAGCTAGCTCAAACGTTATGTCCTCACTCACATGTGACAACACGGAGAGTCGGTTTCCTTTCATACAAAATTTTTGAAAATTTAATGAAATGAAAGTTACATCACGTTTGAGTAAAATGGTACAAATAAGCTTGCTAAGAAATATATAAAATACGACACATTCTACCTTGAACAAAACGGTTAGAAGACGAACACTGGTAGATGCTAGCATTTCGTATTGGCTCGTCAGTACCAAATAACCAATAACACGGGAAACTTCCAATTTAACGTCTACAGTACTTGGGGGGGCGGGTAGGCACAAAG
>LOND01007651.1:3900-16157 GCA_014220965.1 Paragonimus kellicotti | reverse complement strand
TAAGTTCAGAATCTCAGTGAAACTAACGGATTTTCAGCGAACCATCATACCTGAACTGTGTGAAGCAGAACCGTAAGAAATGTAATTGTGAGTACGGTTTTAGCCGACAAATGTACCTACCCAACCCACCGTCGGATATGGTGTTGAGGCGTTCGTTATTTTCCATCCAAAACCGTATCCTTCCTCGAGAAAAACGATTAATCCAATCAGAATGAGCGGAACTGTCCAGAACGGTCGAGAGGTAACCTTGGTTATTTTTTACCTGTCCGACCTTTATTCCGCTATGTTCATTGGTGGATTAGTGACCTCATCTATTATTTTCAGTGAACGTCGAGAATGTTTTTATGTCATTGTGCACTACATGAATACCTTGTATTTTTCGCTTTGTCGCACACGTTTTTGGGGCGGAACAAAGCTGTTTTATTGCACGCGTCTTTTGGTTTTTCTTGGGAGTAAATGACAGGCAACAGTCGCGGTATTTTCGGGACCGAGATTTTCCGTGTTAATTATTACCAGGAGGAGAATCCGATTTTTGTCAAGCGCACTACTATATCGAGGACGAACCAGCGTATACTTTCGAAAGTTTTCAATAGATGGCTTGTCCATAAATTCTTACAATGATCGTTTTTAGTAGCCGCAGAACGTTTGACTTATAACCGAATTCATTTAATTTCCACCACGTCAGATGCCTTTGCTTCGTCTTACGTGAGTAGAAACTCTTCGAACAGAAGCAGACTGTAAAAACCATTTCATCCTTCTTCCGACCAGCACACCAAACTTTTAATGGATACTAATATGTTGAACAAGTACTTGGAATGCACATCAGGAAGGGCTACTGGATGACTACTGAAACCGTATACAAATATTTTCTTAAGTTGATTAATGTTACTATTGCCTAGGCTACTGGTAAATAAACTTAGAATGTGCGGAAAGCGGGCATCTGGAATTAACTAATTTATTTTGCTTTGCCGGCCACGAAATAACCGCAAAAGAATCCGTCATAAATACACAACCTAAAAACAAACGGACTTGAAGTTTTAAAAAATATGTCATCCATTTCGAAAAAACATAAGGAGAGGTTAACTATACGTGTGAAAATACATAAAAGTAATGGGCTGACCTTTACTTGTCATGCTTATTCGTTTATTGCGATTTGAAACCGACAGACCAACTCTTCTAGAAGAGAGAAACAAACTATTCCCAAATCTATTTAAATTATTTTGAATGATTTGGGCGATCTGTTTTTAAGGTCGCTGCTCATTGTTTGTGCAAATTACGTTGTTCACGCATTTTTCGTTTTGATTTGCAGTTGTCTCCAATTACCGTAGCCATTCTACTAAAATCCTGAATCCTACTTCATCAATATGAAAACAGCCGGTTAACTCTCGAATTATATTACAAATTTCCAGGTAGATATACCTGCGTCAGTACTCTGTAGTCTGACGTTTATGTCGGAGAACAGTTGTGCCTTCACATTAACACTTGCCCGGTGGTGAATTTGGATAGACTGGTTGTGCAATTTTTTCCCGCTGGAAGAAACTACAGACTCTACTCCATCGAAATGCTGATAGTCTGCTGAGTTGTCAAATGAGTTATCCTGGATCTTGTTCGGACACGACAAATTCAACAGAAATCTGGTGTAAAGCTCCCAGAGAAATTCACCGCAGAGGGTTAATATCATCAGTGTCATTTCAACTCCTGGTTGCCTATGGTTAATCACACCTTCTGAAGACGTGTTATTTTTCGTCTATCCTGTTTGGCTTGTATTTTTTCTGTTCGCGTTATTGATGGTGTTTGCTCTGTTCTGAATGGAGGGAGTTTAGAATGTGCTCATTTGGTTGTCACAATTTGTGGCTTTCCTCTATGTTAATTTGTACTGCAGCTGATCGAGCTAATTAAAAGTTGTTAGCTTACACCGTAAACGTTCCCATATTCACTTCTATACACTCGACAGAACCAGAGTTAACTACAGTAAATGTGTATTCCGCTCTAACCGTCGGTTATTGAGATTTTGTCNCACCAGACCGGCATTTAACTGACTATGCCTAAACATCATTTTCGAACAGTAAACGATCGAATTTCTTAAAATCTTACGTATAAATTTACACACAAATGTGTGTCCCTGCTGTTGTGTTCAAGAACGACGGAAAATACCAGTAGTAAGTAAGCTTTATTAGAGCAACCGATTCACGATACGTTACGGAAAACTCTCAGTCCACACGGCACGGGCAGCCGCTACCCGCAAGTGTCATCGATCGCTTGAAGGTCAGAGCAATCTGATTGGCCAACTGCATGGCTCACTTGCATTCGATTGGACACAACACATATAACCAATCATTCTGAAATCTGCTCTCGAAGTTGAAACCGGTGTCAATTTTGATCCACTGTGCACCACCACATAACTGCGTCGTTCCATCAAATATATTGTCAAGTGTCTAAATGTTGGAAACAAACAGACGATCAACTGGCCAAGAGTAGGATTTGTTTATCGAATTAGCGAGAAAGTTTAGGAATGGCGGAGGCTGAAAAACTTCATATACACTGAAGTCTTTCGACGGTTTAGAGAAGCAAAACAAGTCGGATGATAGTACAGATTTGGAGGGCTAACAATATGAGGCTTGCGAATGAGGTAGTTAGTAGGTAATAAGCTGAACAATAATAACGCCATTTTCTATCCATCATACAGCAATCGCACTGCAGCATACAGTAAACAACAGGTGGTCAGCATCAACGATGACGAATCAGGCTTACCTTAACTTCACTGCGATGGTTTTGACGATTTAGTTACTTTAAACTCCGTTTGATGTCGTTAATATGTGCGTCCAATTCGAGGTACTTTACTCCACCTATGGGTGTGTTAAACGCAAGTCAGTTGTTCATGACCTGACTTTGTAATGTGCACAAATCACGTTATACCTTCCATGTTATCTCACACTGTGCAATATGTCCCCAATTTCAGTGTCATGAACATAAAAAAAACACAAGAATAAACGAGCTTTGGTAGTTCAAGCATAAATGGGGTGAAGAGCAGACGTCATACTTAGAACCTCATGATAAGAGTCCGAAAAGTCCCGTTTACTCTGGTAATCAGGCAGCGATCTTCGAGGTAATCGGTGAGACACAGTAGTGGAAGGTTTTCTATGCCATAATTAAGAAGTTACGTGCAGAACTTTGAACTGCCTACTGGATGAAAGGTCTGAGTAGAGCCCAAATGACCTATAACTGATTTGCCTTCATCAACTATCTCTGTCCGAATCTTCCCTAGCAGTAAGCAGATTCGTGACACACGACAATCCCTTTCGAGATCCACACTGACTCTCAAGCAACCGATACCAGTGCGATCGACCTGCAATTAGCGGGCAAATTGCGACCATCATTCCGCAAACCGGGTGACACTGTATAGATATTTCTAGCATTGGAAAGCCTGCGTGTCCGAAAAATTGATTAAAAGTTTACTGAATGGTCTTGTCAACTCTTCAGTACACTTCTTTAGTACCAGCTGAGAGATGAGAGTTGGAGCAGAAGATTTTCACACAACGGTGATAGTTTTGCAAAAAGTGGTGTGAACGCAGTTGTTCTCAAGAAATCTGCACTGTTGGTACTAGTTGAATGTACTGAATCTGTAGAGCTGGTGCGGAGCACTTTTAGGTAATGACTGCCGCGGAACCTGGTTGACTTAATGAGCTGAAATGTTCATCCTACCTGCATGAAGGATTGCTGAGCAGCTTTTGGTACAGGACGCAACAGTGCTGTATAACTGTTTCGGAATGGTGAGACCTAGCCGCTAGTAATGATTATCAAACCCGTACCGCTGATGTTGCCCGGATACGGATGAAAGGGTGGTCATCGTATGCTTTTCCACTTTCCGCCAACTGAAACGTCTACCAGACTGATCATTTACTACAGGTAAGTATCCTGTGCAACACCGAAGTGGGCTTTGCTCTTGGGTCGTCTGGGCTGCTCGGTCGGAACATACTTTTCTATGACTCTTGTAACGACGTCCACAATAAAGTGTCAACAATCATCTAATGACTGACACACCGGGACACCAGATCAACGTGTATCACTAAGCTGTTTAGTCAGAGATATCTAGTTCGATTTGTAAAATTTCTCTAGGGAATTTTCATTGTTAGGAATGTACCCTACTTTGACTATCGCTTAACATAGGATGGGTCGGTGGTCACTCAGGCCAAATAAAGCGTTACATGCTGGATCACCTATCATATTTTATTTGCAGGCTAGCCTATGTTAGTGCAGGCTTCTGAGCGATCATCACCGCCTGAATTCTGGCATTTTCGAATAGGAGAAAATTCACAACTGAATCTTAAAACCCGAAAGATGACGCAAGTTTAACACGAACCCCTGTTGGTATCGAGGTCAATCCTAGAGTAATTTAAACCACTCATGGTTAGGATCTGTGGGATTCCTGTGGTACCAAGCTTGAGTATGACGTCATTAGGTAGGCGGTCGTTCACCAGCGACGCAGAAGGCGCTTGGTACGTCACACCGGATGATTGGTTAAAATGCTCAATGCGCCATATAGATTTCGGTTAGCTCAGAGGAACCGGGTCGTGAATCACCGACGTCTTGAGCTAGCTCCGTCTTTTGTGGATTTAAGATGACTAGTGTGGCCTCACTGCAAACTTTGGGTGGATGACAACTTTTAAGTATCATATAACTCACGAAGATTTAGTCTGATTTTCTAAAATCGGTCTGCATGAAACTCGATACTGCGCGAAAGTTGTTGGCGACTAGTAGGCCAACATAGTGAGGTTTGGTCAATGATGATTCGGGTCAAAGCGACATTCTTGAAGGTTTATATGTTGGAAGGGGTATCAAAATATCAAGCCTAGATGGTCTATTAGCACCTGTCACCTGCAGTCAAGAGCTATGCTGTTCCACCAGTTTAACTCATTTACTGCACTGATACAGACAACCGTAATTACGTGTGTGCGGACATTGTAAATAACAGTTCTTTCCCGCATTTTATCTTAATTTACAGTTTACGGCTGCTCAACAAGGCCCTATGATATTTGGGAACGTATAGACATAGTCTGAGTGAGTGAGTAAGTCTGTCCTATGTAGTTTACTATGGCATCAATACATATTCTACTTAACTTTTCTCACTAAATTAAATGCGCAAGAATTTTAAAAAGTCATTCAATCGCGGGGTTATTGTGAAAAGTCAAACGGAAACCCTGACATGATCCAACTGCTTGAAGTACTCAAAAAAGAGAACCTTGTTATACACCTCTCATGCAGACAGCTCATGTGACTCGTTCTCAAGGCGTTGAATAATATGAACGCTTGTGTTTGGATTACTACTAGTCTGGTCATATTTGTTTTATACGCTTGATTATTTATAAACAGCTCTTGTAGCGACATGTCCTTTATAAGATAATGGATCATATCTTTCTACTACATCAGCTACTGATGGTAACCCGGATTTTCTATCTAAGATGTACGAATTGATAGTTAAGCGTTTTCCTCCGGTCAGTTGGCGAGTCACAAGTCTTATCTCGCTAATCTGTCTAATGAGTAAGTTGAATGACTCTGCAATGAATGACATGCCAGTTTAGTTGGTGTACCTCAGTCAGGGGGCGTTGGGTGCACCGGCATGGATTGCGGACGGCCATGCGGTGCATACCAAGCACATAATCGACAGAAGCATCAGTCATTCAGGTTACATAAAGGCGAATATGGTCACAACAGCCTCCGTACAAATCCGACCTACGGGCGGTCGACTTAAACCAGGGTAGGCTGCTTGCATGAACACGTTAACTGGACGTGGGACTTAAATATTCAGCTGCGATTGAATTTGTTCAGACCCACTCCATTTGCTCAACAACTCAATCATTTGTAAGATATCCGCACCAAATTTAGTACGAATGAAGTCAAACAGTTTGGGCGTCGTGTTTAACATGTTATTGATAAATGGAATTGAGAATAACACAACGTTATTACAATTTGCTGGTAACGTTGTGTTATTCTCAATTCATTTATCAACAACCCAGTCATCTTCCGAAATATTCTCCAAGACGAATTTGATTTATTTGTGACCAGTCTTTATGGTGCCACATTCTCAACGTTTTAAGGGTTATATCAGCGCTACCTTCACGAATAAGGGATATCAACAATTAATTGATTGGCCTTACTAAAGTTCACATTCTTTTTAATGCAACGTCGGAGGTGTATGTGAATATCAAGGATTTATACTTTAATCTTCTCATAACTCATCCAGGGATTCAGAGAAAGCCACACGTTCGACTTTTAATAACCTTCAATTGCACTCGATTCCGTCGAAAGTTCATATTTTTTGGACTCACTCGAAGGGCCCGTTCTGTACTGTTGTTTTAACCTAGAATTGCGTTCTTGAATAACGGACTTGAATTCTCAAATCGCCTTTCTGCAACCTACTCATACAAAACTCAGAATTGAACCGTTTTTTAATCAGCCATCATATATTCTCGTAGAATGATCAATCTGAAAATAACATATCTTCGTTTGTGTCCAAGATTGCTGTCCGTTCTTTTCAAAGATGTTCACCCATTTACACAGTAAATTCATCTGTATGATTAGGTTACTCTGTTGTCATCAGTCATTCTCGAATGATGGTCCTCCAAAACTCACATTCGATGTATCTGTCTCGTACTTACGTTTCAAATGTGATCATTACAATAAGGAGAATAACAGACATATAGGCGAACACATGTTTTCAATAATTCACCTTCTGGCCGGTACAATTACATAAGGAGTCAGTGGATCGATATCCCGGTCTAATTGCATTAACTCCTCACATAATTGTGTCAGCCTAAAGATGTATTATCGAAAACATATGTTCACCTATATGTCTTTAGTTGCTCACTTACTCGATAAGGTGCCGGAAGCAGAATTTACTCATGGGTGATCATATGGTTCTGTCGTTGCCAATGTTAATACATTGTTAAGTAATTCACTAGGATGGAACATGAGATCACTATCTTTCACTGTTCTAGTGTTCCAAAACTGTCAAAACTGTTCACTTCATGACATGAATATTCCCTGAAATGCGATAAAAATCACTGTTAGTATTCTGTTGTTGAATGTTTCCACAAACTCAGGTAAAATATCATGTCCTCGGTATTTTTCAACTCAATATTTGTTGATTCAACCCGCCGAGCCTTGTTATCGGATTTTACCATTCACTGTTTAAAGTAAGTTAAGTTAGTCTATAAGTCACACGAATAAACAGTGGCATTTCCTGTAAAATATATGTTCCTTAAGTGAGAAATATGTGAACAAGAAATCATATTAAATTTACATAACAGAAAAAGTTGAGGAATCATTAATGCCTGCCGATCATTCTGACGTTAGTGTTCCCGGTGTAACCTAAGTTCTTCCTCAGAATTTGTGGTCACACCTTAGAACAAGCCACCTTGTTACCCATGGTTAAGAGGCACTCATGTGCTGCAAGACTAGATACATTCATTGGCTAGCCAGATAGAGCCAACTGCATGTAACTCAGCGAACATGCTTTTGTCATCCAACTGATTCAAATAGCAAACTGAGTAGTGAACTAACGTTGTGATGCTATCATGACAATCGAACTCACGTAGACGGTCGACACTCCAACCTACTAGGGTAACATGGTGAATTACCTAAATAGCAATGTCTAATCTTATTGGTCTTGCTACTTGGTTATATAATGATAGCAGCAGCAACAAACCTGATTGGGTACTTACTTTCTTGACGGCAGACAACGCCCACAAAATAGTGGATAGCAATAGAACTGTTTGTGCATGGTTTTTTTTATTCCCTTGCCTCTACTGGTGGTCGATAAAAACTTGCAGTGACAAATAGGTAAACTAACAATTGTGTATGATAAGCTGTGATTGCTGGCAAGTAGTGAGGTAGTTTGACCAAGCAAACCTTGCACATCACTCATATTTTATCGTCGCTTTCGTAGTCCAGTGGACCTAAACGAGGGCTATATACTAGTTTTCCTCTCGTCAAAGTAATACATATCTCAACAGCTATTGTGATTGGAACTCTAATCACCTTTTCGTGAACACTGACGTCGAATCTTGCACCAGTGACTTCACATTAGGCACAATTAAAAACCTACATCTACTTGTGACTTCCATATGGACACTTTCGGATACCTTCCGTTAGTCATCGCTAGCCAGTGTAAACTAGTCCCTGAACGTTGGTCAGTTTATGAACATTTGAGCAGGCAACGATAAAGATCGAGCCCAGCGCGAATTTTTTTGATTTCGATATCGGGGTGCAAAATGATTGATGCTGAGTGTGAGGTTCCCAAATCCAAAGCTTCTATACTTCTGTGTTTACCCTACTTCTCATGGCTCGAAGGTTCACCGATCCATTTTAAACAAATAAGGACTACATAACCAGCGTATAACACCACAATGCATACCGTGGTTAGCTAAATTCAGCTTATTTGTTCTTCTACAGCTTCGCCATTTCGTGCCACTGCTATGTTCATGACACGACAGGTGGCGTAGTAGAAGGTTAGATAGCACTTACAGAATAATTTGAACGTTCTGGTCTTGCTGGGCAACACAACCCCATAGTGTAGGACAACATCCTCGCCACACGTGATAAGTGGTCTACCTTTCACGAACTCACAACCTGTATACAATCATCTACATGCGACGCCATGGAGTGTTTCCTGTAGAACAACTTAATCTACCTTCTAACTGCGATTCAACAGTCAACAGTTCTAATTCAACGCTCAGGTTACTGGTGACATATCTAGCAGTGTGCCGCTCAGCTAACATTTGAGTTGTTACACTGAGCTAATCTCCGCGCTTACTTTGCGAAAGACATTCATGCTATTCGCAGAATGAGACGCAAGCGACAATATGAAATATAACACACCGTTCATTACGATAATTATATAGGAGGATGAACCTCCATTTGTTATACGCATAAAACAGTTGGCTTAAACTTGTCATGCAGAATCTCCTTCCCGCCAGACCTTTGGTATATAAATATGAGTTCACATATTATAATTCGGTCGTGCCTAATGTGAGGTCAATGGCGCAGTGGTAAACACGGTTGCCTCATGAAAAGAATGGCCGGAGTTCTAGTCCCGGCAGTGGCAAGGATATGCACTACTGACGAGCTCTAATGAGAGCGAAACTCGAGTCTAGTGCTTCTTTTCGAAAGGGGCCGACTGGAAAGTCTATGGGAATGCGACAGCTGCGATCAATTGTGGGTGATGTTCAACTTGAATTATAAATATGCGTTTGTCCGGCTCGACTTACCACCGCAAGGCAAACAGCAGTACCTCTAACACTGACTCACAGTCAGTAATCAGATATACCGAACTGTTATAAGGACAACATTAACGGCAGGCCAAATATGCTTACGTTTAGGAAGCCAGTTCCAATATTCATTTTACCGTGTCATCAAAATTAGTCGGGCTGTGAAAAGTTATGTGGCTAGTTGGCTGTTGTTTGTTGCCTATTGAGATTCGCTGGTAACAAATTCGATTGACTGTGGTTGTCTTTTTATTGTATAGCACAATCATTTGGAAAGATGAGTTTTCAAAGTAAACTTTGAAATAGTTAACCCTTCAACTTAAGACGGATATTTTTTCCCATCACAACTGTTACTACAAACAGGTCATTTCAGACAAGGCATAGAGAGTTCGCATGGTAATTATGGCGAAGAATTCATGCCCGATAAACGAGGCAAGAAGAGGTTTGACTTGAAAACAAGGTTCGGGATGTTTTGGTCCGAGCATTATTTATGTTTCAAAAGCTCTACCTCAGTTGCCCACAAATATGTTACATTTTATAGGACAGGAAATAATGTCAAATCAACTGTAAAGAACAGCTGCTCCGTAGCATATTGGTACACATGTGAAACATGCTAAGTTTGTTGTGCTAAGGCCTTGTTGGGAGGACAGTCCCAGTGAAAAATGCGTACCCTCGTTCATCATGTAAAATAAAGTTTTAATCAGACAGAAGCTTGTGGTCGCAGTCACACTGACCTACATCGACGTGAACGTTGTCTCCACTGGGGGGGACTACGAGCCACCAACGTTAGCCTAATCGTCCGATCAGTTATAACCTTGTGTTTCCCTATACATGCGAATGTAAATGGACCGATCGTACATCATGACAACTGGCGATCCATATCGATGAGAACACTCCGAAGTGGCTATACTTCTGTAAAACTGGTAAGGTCAGAAGCGATATCACAAACGCATACACGAGATGAGGCATATAGTCTATGTTGTCAAAGCAGTTCATGTAATCCATTGCCCAAAAACGAATAAAGGACGGAAGTTTGCTGAGACTGTTGCCACTCGTTGAACAAACCGGATGTTGTGTGTACGGAAAAAAATGTTTATCAATGTGCTTTTCCCTCAGTAGTTTTGAAACCTTCACAACAACTAATGCTGTTCTGTTTGTACTATGCCTTTTTACCAGTTTAAGTTTCATATTGAGTTTAGGTGTACTTACGTTCCGCTCATCCCTACTGACCAATTGACCTCAAAACAGAACTGTTTTGTCGAGTCATTTATGTGGTCAAGTTGCTTTGTTTTTTGTGATTTAACAGTTACACAGTTGGAATCCATCCCCAATATGTTGTGGCAAATCTAGTATAATTATGCTTAGATGCCTTCGGGCACAAATCTGCTTTGTGTCATGCTTTCTTGATTCCCTCTTATTCGTACAAGCCATATAACCTGCACCGCATTTAGTCCCAGATATCCGCTGATGAGAATTCGCAATAGCACTGAAGGACAGTTATCCGAACCGGATTTTACTGGCTGTACATTAATGTACGAGCTGTAAGTGAGTGCCATGGTACACCTTGCGCCGAAACTAATTTTAACTACTTCTGACGGCTTGTATAAAGTTGACAAGTTGCGCTGTATAAAACTGCCTAGTAAATTGCTTCATCTGTTTGCAGAGTGTTTATATGGGTACATCTGTTGTAACTTGTACCGTAGACTAGTTTCTGAGCGTCGTTCCTAGTGGTTCATTTGAAAACACTCATCTGGACCGGAACTCATTAATTTTTCTTCGCATAAAACTCAGAGATAGTTTGACAAAGATGAATGAAGCCGTTTGCTTCAACTGTGCTTCTTAATAAAGTGATTACATTTGTCTAATGACGTTCCAGACCTGGCATGTGAACTGTGATTCACAGTTTTAGAAAATGCGAATTTTACACGTTTGCAAATGCATACGTTTTTGGTATAGTTACATTTGTTTTGGGGACCGATATTCTTTTATAACAATTAATTCGTTATGTGGCAGTACAGATACAAATGACTCTAACTGACGTACTGTACATGGAAAGTGCGTGAAAATGAATGCACATCAATTCGTGATATAGAAATGTTAGGTTGTTACTCCAAATTCAGCTTTTGACATTGTGGTAGTTAAGTTCAGAATCTCAGTGAAACTAACGGATTTTCAGCGAACCATCATACCTGAACTGTGTGAAGCAGAACCGTAAGAAATGTAATTGTGAGTACGGTTTTAGCCGACAAATGTACCTACCCAACCCACCGTCGGTATGGTGTTGAGGCGTTCGTTTTTTCCATCCAAAACCGTCTCCTTCCTCGAGAAAAACGATTAATCCAATCAGAATGAGCGGAACTGTCCAGAACGGTCGAGAGGTAACCTTGGTTATTTTTTACCTGTCCAACCTTTATTCCGCTATGTTCATTGGTGGATTGGTGACCTCATCTATTACTTTCAGTGAGTGTCGAGAATGTTTTTATGTCATTGTGCACTACATGGAAAACCTTGTAATTTTCGCTTTGTTGCACAGGTTTTTTGGGCGGAACAAAGCTGTTTTATTCGCACGCGTCTTTTGGTTTTTCTTGGGAGTAAATGACTGCAACAGTCGAAGTATTTTTCGGGACCGAGATTTTCCGTGTTAATTATTACCAGGAGGAGAATCCGATTTTTGTCAAGCGCACTACTATATCGAGGACGAACCAGCGTATACTTTCGAAAGTTTTCAATAGATGGCTTGTCCATAAATTCTTACAATGATCGTTTTTAGTAGCCGCAGAACGTTTGACTTATAACCGAATTCATTTAATTTCCACCACGTCAGATGCCTTTGCTTCGTCTTACGTGAGTAGAAACTCTTCGAACAGAAGCAGACTGTAAAAACCATTTCATCCTTCTTCCGACCAGCACACCAAACTTTTAATGGATACTAATATGTTGAACAAGTACTTGGAATGCACATCAGGAAGGGCTACTGGATGACTACTGAAACCG
>LOND01007650.1:11703-24827 GCA_014220965.1 Paragonimus kellicotti | reverse complement strand
CACAAGCAATCCACTCGATCCAACTATCGAGTGATGTTTTCTAGTACAGTAGCTTTTGCCTTGTCAAGTAAGTTAGAACAACACTGAGCATGCTTATAAACAACCCACCATCCAGTTAGTTTTATTGGTTATCAGTTAACCTATCGGTGCAGATCCCAGACCAATTATCTGATGGTTGGTGCCTGCTTTAAGGAGGTCTTTCTGGAAGAAGGAAATGTCTATCGGTTTCCCCAGGTTGGGTTGCTTTCTCAGTGTAGTGTGAAACTAACGGAAAGTTGTCAATCATTCTCGTATTGTAGCGAGAAGGCGTCCAATAAAGCACAATCTTTATTGTCCAACACGATAGTTACCATGCTACGCACGCGCTCGCGTTTATGAGTCAGCATTCCAGTCCACAACACGCCCCGGTTTCCGCTCACACGTCGTGTGCACTTCTGCCCGGTTTATGCGTGTGATTGGCACCTTCTATCGGGGTTTTTTCCGCCTGCCACTCCTCATCCGTTAGTCCAATCTCGTTGAGCGATGGCTCGTCCGGTCGCTCGTGTTGTCCGCCATCTATCCACTGTGGCCTTTGACTGTATTCCGCGGCCGTGTCGAGATATTCCTTTGAGTGTTGGAATAACCGCGCCCCCGATCAGGTCATCCATCCTATTTTGCCTGCCATGCCTCGCCCGTTGATCCGATCCAGTCGAGCGATGACTCATCCGGTCCCACGTTGTCCCCGATCTGCTCGCTGTGGGCTTTTGGACGGACCTCCACCGGCGTTGAGGTATTCCGCCAAGTGTTGAAATACTCTCACCTCCCAGCTTGATACTTCACCACATATGACCGACGTACCTCATGTACAAGGTTTTTCCGTTTTCCTCTGCTAATTTCTTTCAACGGATTATATTCATTTCAGGGTCTTGAATAAGGCACGCAGTATGTCTTGTGATTTATGTCCGATGATGATATTAATGATATCTTCAATTTTTAAGAAGTCATCATTGGAACCACAAAAATAGAAACGGTCCGACTTAACAGCAGCAATGTATCTTAATGATTACCGCGGTTAACAGTGATAACGTTGTTCTTCCTCGTCTTTTAATGCTGCACAACATCTGCTAAGTAACTGTGGTAATCTCTGCTTTCAAGAAGGTCGTTTGCAGACTGAAACATGTGGTGGAGTGCAGCCAATCGTGTACGCCATATCTGCATTGACCAATCAGGTTGTTTGACATTGACCTATATATACAGTGTCCATAACAGACTAGATGAGACTTTGTGTGGTGTAGTGAATACACATCTTGCTATGAACCCGACTTCTTCTACAGACTACACGTCCGTGTCGATCAATGAAAAAAATGCAAAATTATAGCTAACCAAAGCTGTCCTGATTACTTTGTTGGTTTGGCAACAGGAAAGACCTCAGGTGCCTGGAGAACGCACTGTGACTGGTGCAGAATTGTTTCAAATTCCCTGGCCAATCGACTTAGGTATTGCCATTTATAAACGTACTTATAATCCAAAATAAAGCAGACCATATTTACAACACCCTGTTCTCTATTTCTACTGCATTAGTGCTATCCTCGGGCTGGATCGATAGTTTATTGCCCAACCGTTGGCCAAACAAGTTCAAACACTATTGAAACAAATATGGCCGAATGCTTAAGCAGTTGTTTGTCCTTTTCTGATTAAATATATTTCTTGGAGTTTTTATCCAAACTGGTTTTACATTTTGTCACCGTGTATGAAGCATTTCATACATGGCTGCCAAACCTTGCACATATGAAAAACATTTGTAGAAACTTCCGTTCTGCTATTCCACGCAAAGTGTAATAATCGTTATGGCAGGTACCCTTGTCACCAGAATACGGTAGGCATATGTCCAAGAACTCCAAAGAATTGTGAACTCACAATACTGTCTATACACAAGACTAGAACCAAAACTTACGAAATGCAGAGGTTTTTCTGGTATACACGTTTTGCGAATAGTTGACCTCAACGGTATACACCACATGCGTTATGGAGAGATTTTAACTAACTATACAATCCATCAGAAGAAATTCACGGATACTGTCTCTCTTACCTTTTTCGCTTTTGAAAAAACACGAACATTACTTCTTTCCCCTGATCCACTTGACTCACTGTGACCGAAGCACAAACATTTGGGCAGCGTTTCATCTCGAACACCGGGTCCATGCCCTCTCATCACGGAATGTCAAATACCTTATCCTGCACATAGTCTAGGTGGTTACAATATGATCACATCACGCGGATTTTTGTATTTAGAAGCAAATCTTTCAGGCATCGTGTCCAATCCTAACCGTCCGATGACCCACTTCGATTTGCACCGACTTTCTAAACCTGGGTTCGGCAATTTCTTTCTGAACAGGAGCCAAGGGTGTAGAAGACGAACTGTTTTCCGTTGTGGTTAGTACATGAAACTAGTACTCACAACCCATTATAATCTAATCGTATTGTTTAGTTTGTTCAAAATATTCCAGTTGTGAAACCACGACTAAAACAGCTGGGATGTGTTGTTTGATTCTTTCGGAAATTCGAAGCTTTCATAGTATAATACGACAACCAGCTTAAGGAATATCATTGAAACGGGCACCTTTAGCTGCAGCTTGCTTTTGTGTTTCGGGTTTTGGAAGAATTTGTTCACAAACTAGCGGTCGTACAAGTTCAGCTGTCGGATAGGGTAATTTCGGCTGACAGACCGTAGGTTGCCGACCTCTGATCAGTAACCTACTTTATTTGCGTTGCTAGCCCCAGCGAAACACTTCGTCCTTCACAAGCGTTCTCGGCCTTGTGTCAATTTCTCGCACCTGCCTACACGCTCGTACTTTAATCGAGACATCACAGTACTGTCTTGATCTTCGTCTGGTCCGTTGAACGTCGTTCCGTTATCTACCGTTTCACTAACCGTTACTCTGTTGTCCGTTTACGCGTTTGTAGGCCGTAAATCCAGTCACAACATTCTTTTTCAAAATATTCGTCAAAGTATTCATCCCAACACTCAGCAAGACTTGTTTCCCCTCGGACAACTGGTTCATACGCAACATTTTATTCCCAATGATGTATTTTTGAACAGTTACTGCTAACTACACGTCAGGTGGATGTGTAGAACGATAGTGGAGTACCACAAACAGGTCTGAACTCAAAACGCTGACTTACAGAAGTAACGACTCACCAGATATTAGTTTGACAATCGAAATATCGGATGACAACCATCCAACAAGATTGACAAGTGGTGTAGTTGAGAAAATCTATCATAAACTGGCCACCTCAACCGTCAGATCTGTTCGGCAGGCCAAATTAAACCGATGAGGCTGTCTCAAGAAAAAGTTTGTTGAAATGGCAGCTAATGGACAACCGTTTGCATACCATAACAAACTCTGGTTTCGAGTCCAAAACAACTGAAACAGCATGACTACAACCAATCAGGATTGTCCTGATCACCCAGGTACCATTTGTTCCGTCTCAGGTAATCAGGAGAGTCAACAGAGACGCGGTCATCGGCAGCAACTCATGTAATGATGCAGCGGCCACTTAGTGTTTTCATAACCAACGTCGCTATTTTGTATTTTTGCCACATAAAAAACTCCTGTAGTTTTTTTTTTGTAATTCTGAACAAACTAATCATCTCCACACCTCTCTATCTTTTGATTTTACTGCATTGAAGTTGGTCCCAGACTTGACCTATTTCATATTGCTGAGTTCCAAAACCAGTAAAACCTTACCGGTTTTGTATACCACACACAGCTTTAATTGAGATCCTGCACCTTATTTTCATTCTCTCTGAGTACATGAAGTCAGGCTTGGAATGTTTGTACCGAGTCATCAATTTACCGTCAGAGTTCGGGCTAACACTCGGTTATTTTCCAAGACATGTTAGTACATCACATTTATTACGAACTAATGAAGTTACGGGTTAAGGTTGTTTACCGTTGTTTCTTCATAATGTTTGGAATGTCTGCCATCTGTAAATTGAGTGAATACCCAACACTTATAATCCGGTTGACAGATGGAAAAGTGCTATTAACTATGGCTTACCGTGTAAGCGTCCTAGGTTGTGGAAACTCAGTGGGATACAGAAGACCAAGTACCTGCTGAACTACACTGAGGCTATCGCATAACACTGCACAAGTGAGGACGTTCCCAGGGTAAATGAATTGGGATCTCCACAGAAGCATTGACACACTGGTTGCACTGTTTTATCCAAAGATTTTAGTTAATGTTGTAGTCACAATTGCAAAAATTTAGCTTTTAATGTTGAAGAACTTCTTTTCTAAGAAGGAATTGGTTCAATAGATCTATTTTGCGCAAATTTAGGTCTGGATGGGTTGATCGTGGAGGAAATTTACTGCGAAGGAACTGTCCATTAGATAAAGTTATTGTAGACGAATTGGTCGGCAGCCGTCTTGCAAAATATAGAGCAGTTTATTGGTAAACAGTCAGGGTTTTGGCCGACACAGTTTCGAACGCATTCACTAGCTACCGCGGTTTGCAGTCCAGACAGACCTTTCGGCCACCTCTTTCAAACCGGAGCGCGGACTCGAGTTTTACTAGGTCAACCTCAGCAGTGCTTGCAAGCGTACATGATTGAGGGCTCACACATGATAATACGGCCTTGCCTAATGTGAGGCTCCTCTAGCTAGCATCCCACACCACGATTCCCTTCAAAAAGGACAGTGCGCTGAAACATCAAAATCTCATCGTACGACTGTCGCCACATTCATATTTCAAGCGACAAATCAGAACGGAGAGTAGTGTCAGTGTTCGTTCGGTGGGTAGCCGTGGTCAAATGTGGGATTTTCGTGCTCCTGGCTTGACTTTGTAGCCCACCCGTCACAGCGCTCGTCGCGTCGTTTCTATCGTTGGTTCGAGTCAGCAGAAGTCCAAATTTCTCAAAGTTGGATCTTTTTTAACCTATCAAGTCTGCTGAATTACGTACAGTTAACAATTATTTGCATGTTTAAGTATAGTGAATGTGCCCGGTTAGTCATGAGAAGCACGTAGGAAGCCACCTTGTTTTCTGCGTTTCATCATCAGGCTAAATACAACACATTTATGTGGGTTCGATAGGGGTAGTACATCAGTAGGTTGAGGGATGGTAATCATTAGTGTCAAGTTAGTCAGACTCGTGAAGTCTAATTATGTAACGCTAATTATATATATATATATATATATAATGTATGATGAACATGATGACATGAGACAGAGATGACAAAGCAGGTGAACACATCAAGCTACGTCTGCCACGTCTGGCTAGTGATGATACGGATAGGAATTCTGGTTTTCACCATTATGTTGTGCTTCGAACATAGTGAACATCTGCAAGAATGGAATTGAACTCGTCCAAATAAGCCCTGGAGGCACTCAAAATATCCAGGAAGAGTACGTAAACTTTGGCATGTTTTCGTCCCTCTCTTTATAGTCGTGTGGTTTAGATAACGCTGTGTGATGTATCGATGAATGTCAGGAAGTTGAAGAGGACACGGATCAGAAAGAATAGTGAAGGAAAAGTGAGGTCAGAGTGACAAGAGCAACCGCTATTTGCCTTCGACCAAACCTTACCTGACGAGGCAAAAGCTACTGTACTAGAAAACATCACTCGATAGTTGGATCGAGTGGTTTGTTTGTGTCTAGCCATCTGGGTTCGTTCCAGGGGGCACCACCGAAACGTCGGAACGGAGCGGTATAAACCGTTGTGCAATCTGTTAAAAAAAAGTTAACAAATGCAAGTGTTAATCCTTCACGCAACTTCGCTGAGCAATATGGCTACTTCGGATCCATGCTTCCAAGAACCGGAAAGGCTCCAGGTGGTGAGACAAAGTCTCAAGTAACGAACGTTTGTGAGGAAGAGATGACGGCTGAGACACCAACTGAATAATCTGCTTCTTCGTTTGAACGAATACTGTTGAGATCGAACTGCTCCCTTGAGTGGGCCCCATTTGACAACAAGCGACACACTTGATCACTTAAGACTCCGGTTAGTATCTCAATGACAGTCCTAGTTGCCTGACGAAGGAGGTCATCACAACCTTGTTGAAGTTAACCTATGATTAATCCCGGAATCCAACTGGTTGGACCGTATGCGCGTATAACAAACCGGACAACTTTATCACATCGTGACAAGCTTACTCTAGATGATCTTTCGAGTCAGACTGCACACGGTCGATAATTGACTGGGATCCTGCCCAACAGATAGAGGTTTCAGTCCTGTTGCGATAGGTACCGGTTTAGCTCAAAATTATAACAATTGATGGCGGAATGAGCTGTCTGATCTAGCTCGTGGAACACAATGCAATAAGCAAAAAGGTTTACCAGCACCGAGCTACTGGGCAATATCGACTTGTTTAAGGCTGATACTGAATTGAGGAATATCCAAATAGGCAGAAGTAAACCGTATGATTTAGAGGAATGTAATAAATTTTCAAATAAGTATAGTACATGTTATTAAACATAACTGTGATATAGTAGATGAGAGAGGCTTGCAATCCGTTACAACTTGTAATCATCTGACTTTATTCACACAAGGAAAAATCGATTATACCACGCGGTCTATTTTCAAACTTGTCCATGTGGTATTCGTTCCGATAATTCATGACAATGAAAAGATTACTTCACCACCCTACTTCCACAAGCTTGGAAAGCAGCCTATCAGACTTGTTTGACGGCGACCCGGTTTCTATTCAAGAAACTTCCTTACCGGATCACCCACTCTTTTCAGCATATCGAATTTCTAGTAATTTCAGACAACTTGGTAACCAAACCAACAGCCTTGTTCTCAGGGGAGCATTGAAGGGAGTTATATTCGAGTATTCTACTCGATCAGGAAAATCAGCCGGTACCATTGGTGAGAGGAGTTCCATGATAATGTTAGTTGCCTCAAAATTGGCGAGTTGGCTAACAGATATGGGTATCCCCTTTGTTGTATTCTCGGGTATACATACTTCAACGTTTTTCATCATATCAAGCGGTCGACTCCGAATGTCAGTGGACTTATATATTGATAGATTTATACCCGCATTGGCAAAAACTCTTCGAAAAGAGACTAAAATATCAAAAATCAAACCAATGCTTCTATTCGAAGCCATTCTCTTGCCATTATTTCAAAACAAAAAGACTGGTACTTGTCCACCTAGAGGAAAAATGTTGGTCGATTTTACCGCATCCAACCGTGGATTTTTTACCAAACGTGCGAAGCGCAACGGAGGTAGCATGTTCACCCTTGTAGACGAAATAATGGACAATGAATCTGTTGGTAACTATTACCATGATGAAGATAAGCCTGCACGATGATAGGATATGATAGTTTCAGTGGAAATCCCAAGTAAATGACCACGAATTTTACAAAACTTGTGATTCCACAAAAATGTATTTGAAAATCCTGCCACATTAAGTTGCAAGTTGAACGGCAACTTGTTTAGTAAATAAAATTGAGTTGCTGCCTTCAAGCTGTTATGTACTGTCTCGTGTATGCACTATTCACGTATTTCAACAACTTAAAACGAAGCTTTTAAAAAATGGAAATAAAAAATAGTTAGTTGTACATTGTGTACTGTCTGGTTTGTTCATCCTGATATAGTTTTACAACAGTAATACAACCAGTGTACCACTGGTTGTTATAATGCTGAGGATCATTGTTTCCAAAAGTACACTCAGCGACGGAGCACACGCAGTACCTAGTAACTGGTCAACTACAGTCACGTTGCACACAAGACGATCAAACCAATCATCAAGAAGCATTATAAATGTACAATTCGTTTGCCATGTTTATTCTGATGTAGATTTTTATTGAAATCAACAGCACAAGTTAAAACGTCGTTTTAACAGGCAATCGAACAGGCTGGGCAGTAACTGCAAATAAAGCTAGTTGAGCCCTTGGATGAGAAGATTTGATCACCTCTAATGTGAGGTCAGCACGATTGCCTCATGGGATGATGGACTGGTGGTCAAACCACAACCGTAGCAAGAACATGCACTACTGATGAGCTCGAACGTGACCAGAACTCAAGTAAACTGATTCTTCGGAAAGAGGCCGATGTGAATGTTTAGTAGTGTACGAAATCTGCGATCAACTGCGAATAATATCCAATTTATATTGATAAGACTCTTAACTACTATTCAAAAGAAGAGCTTTGTACATGACTGGTCGTTGCGATAAAATTACACGACCATTCAGTAGACCATAATTCTGCAGAGAATTAGCAGGACATGTTTTTGTAATTTCGAATTATCACCTTTATACGCTGATCGTATATATTTACAAAAGATCGTAGCACGTTAGAATTCTAATGCTTTGGCGTGCGTTTCGATGCACCCGTTAATTCGGCTTTCGGGCTGTAAACTTAGCGGGTCGTTAAAGTGCGAAAAATTTTCAACGAGAGTTTGATCAGGACTGCACGCCCACCAGTCCAAAATCTCAAATCCATGATGGAGTGATCACTCCCGGTGTTAGTCGATGTACTCTACACTCTTCTGTGTCCGCCGAATCGATTTTTGTTATTGTTTAAAACATATTTAAAGGTAACACTCAAGTTGTCAACGGACTAATGTCCAATAGATGGTACTGTTGTGACCGCAGACGACTGACCTGGGAGGTTGTTCATTGCGTGAAATCTTGTACAGGTTATGTGAAAACAGGACAACGAACGCGTACACTCATTTGCATGGCTGACGTGTATCTACACACATTGGGCAGCAGTACATTGTCATTCATCTTGGTGACACGTCCCCCCATAGTGCGTGCACATCGTTGCAATAATCGCCTCTGGACGTTCATCTACCTGGCGTGACACGCCTTTTAGTTCCCGAATGTACGCACTGTACTACTCACAAACGAAGCTGTCTCGTGTGCAGCAGTGTCACTTAGTTATCTGGACATTGATTCACTTGACAGTGAGGCAAGCTGAAAAGATCGGTTACCGCAGATTTTCCCGCATGTGGACTTACGACTCGCCATCTCAGTTAGAACCAGATGTGATTGGTTTATACTATGATATAGCTAACACTGTTCCTTATACGATCAGCCAGTGTCCACCACTAGCGTATCACCTGAAGTACACCTCTTCCTGTTGGAGTTCACACCAGTGGTACGTTTTGCACATCTGGTTCGTCAAAAATACACTTATTCCCCAGCCCTAAATCAAACGACTCACCCCTGAGAAGTACGATAACCACTAGTTTGGGTTCATACTAAACGATGTTTCAATTGTAACCGTTTGCTTTGCATCCGTTGCATAGGTCATATGGAGATATTGATCTGAAGTGTCGTGAGGATCTCTGGAGGGTTTTCTTGTGTATGTGAAGATAATCGTAAGGTCCTTTGTCTCGCTAGGATGAAGTTGCACATCCTTTTTGCTTCGACTTTAAGGTACCATTTGGTCTTCCATATGGTACTTCGCAGTGTCCTAGGTCTCTGCAGATTATGGGTAATTGGTAGTAGGCTCAACTGTATTTAGTGGAACAACAAAAACTAGTCAGTTCACCCTTTTTTGTCACGACATGGACATAAATAAAAATGACGTGGTCAGACAATGGTTTCATGCCCATGCCACTGAAAAAGCGACAAGACAATTAGACTCTCCAGTAGGTGATGAATCACGTCCGACCCACGACGTCTGTGTGACCGGCTAACTGTGAGGAAACGCCTCAGCTCGACAGCAATATAACAAACTGAAACGACCGTGTAACCCTATCGCACACTTCATCGTTCCCTGTATCAACCACTTCTGATTAGGTTTAAGAAGCTGACATTTTGGAAGCGTGTCCTTGTACCGAAATCATACCAGGTAAGATATGGAACAAGAGAAACAGACTTGAAACATCGAAGTGACGGTATAATTACTTCACGAGAAGCATAGATCCATTAGGACCTGACAGCCAGTTAATGCTGCCCTCACCAAGGTTCTTTCATGAGCCAGACCACCGTTCAACAGGGTGCACTATCATTCATACCACGTCAGTGGGCTCATTCGAAAGGCACGCGCATTAAACACGTCTTAAAACACGCACACAATGGGGGTGCTTCATGCACCAGTAACCGCTCGCCAATGGGACTGGAGCGTAAGAGGCAGGCGGCTAGCGCGTTAAGGCCGATGCATTGTGCAACAGTCGTGATGACAACTAGGCTGTGCCAGCATAATCGTCGTGCCCCGAAATGGCGATTCAAACAGTGGGTGTGATGACACTTCCGTTGTCAAAACGTTGCGCCTCCGGCCTTTGCGCCTTGGGCTGGCCGCTGGATCATGTGACTGAGGTGGGCAGCTGATGTGATAGGGTGACACCATCATTGAATCCGCACACACATGACGCCATAGGGATGGATTCGGTTCAACCGTTCGTCTGTGAAATAATACAGTGGCAAGCGGCGGTGTGTTTCGATTGCGGCAACATCAAGGGTGATCCGATGGAGTTATCAACGGTTAAGTTACTACTTGGAGGATTCAGCAAAATTAATTCGATGGGCGACCCAAAAAGAGATAGACATCACGGATAGTCACAGACGACCTATCTGCTTTTGGTGTTTGGTGAAATAATGTGAGGGTCAGAAAAGAGCATCCGAGTGTTGTCACAGCACAGTCGTATATCAAAAAGAATATGTTTAAAAAATTAGAGGATCCACAGCTAAACCCAGTCGCTTATCATGAAACCGATCACCGCTGCTAGTTTTGCCTTCGCAATCTCGATAAAATGAGCTACGCTTGGTGACAAGGTCATGTTTCATCTGAATGGGATCTTACGTAAACCACATCGTTTGCCAATTGAGAGGCGCGCGCGAGCTAGGACTCGTGTAATTCAGTTTAGACCCATGGATTTGTGGATCGTCAGAGTAGGTGGGAAAAAGTAAACTAAGCTTATGATGAACTCGAGTAATAAGTTAGCTTTTTTACAGACAGTTCTAAATCCATCTGCGTTTGTTCGAGTATTCGCGTAGTTTTATTGTTGCTTAGAGTGGTGCATTTTAAACAGTGATCAATCGTTAAAAAAAAACTCGAAAATCTGAGCTGTCTGAGCTGCTAACAGATTATATGAACCTAGAGTGCCATACAAACACGGAACCTGTGTACAATTGTGAAAACCATTTCAGTTGCGATGGGTAGTCCTATAAAATACTAGCTTTCCATAGTCTGGGAAACGATAACCCTGCGAGAAGTCATGCAGAGTACAACCAGAATATGAACCAAATACCGTCGAAGCATAAAAATGGGAAAAAGATAGATGTCAGGCATGGTTGACCGTAGGGTAGAACAATAGCTGTTAAATGCAAATAGCACGCAAGCGTAAACAAGCTACGAACTGAGCAGGAGTGGTCATAAGGCTCAGTCGGACGTACAAGGCGAAGAGTTTATGGATGCTGTGAGTGAGATAGCATGTTAACACACGTACCACGCAACTACACACACAAGTGGCATGCGTTACTGTTCTGTGGTGTGTTCTGTTGTGGTGTCGCCATTCTCCTATTTTAAGGAGGTCTACCACCGAGGTTTGCTTAAGGAAACGGCTTGATGTCAGCCAAGTTACTTATCGGCACTACAATTTCAATGCTCATCGGTGGCGTTGGTGGATTCCAGCGTGAACTGATCGAGAAATCCTGCTTGGGCAGTCAATCGGCTGGATCATTTGGTGGATTCCATATGACACAGTTGGTTGGGTGGGTAACTAGGTCCAAATGTGAAATTTCTGAGCTTCCGGCGTGGCTTCGTAGCTCAGCTGGTAGAGCATTTGCCGCGTTTGGGCATGTTGTTTCTGTCGCTGGTTCGAATCCAGCCGAAGTCCAGATTTTTCGCAATTGGGTCTCTTCTAAATTATCAAATCTGCCAAACTACTTTTCACCACATTGTCCACGTTCTGACCTGTTGCACTACCACAGATGGGTGTGTTTATATCAAGGAACACCATTTCGCTCAGTCACAACTTGAAAGTGGAAATCTAGAAGATTCTTTGATTAAAATTAGTGCACCCTTCCGTTAGCACCGCTAACAGCCTACACACGTCTCATCGATGAGTGTATTTTCCAATAACTTTGGACTCTCTTACACTGACCATCGGGATGATCCAGATCACTCTGTAATACCATCGCAGAGGCCAAATACAACGTTCAGTATTTCACTACACCTGCAATCTTTTGTGATTTTTCCCTTAAACTAGCAAATGACCTGGCTGTCCGGCAAGCATTCCAATCTCATGAATTCTTTTGACTGCGGTTCCGATCAACCTGTGGAAAGCGTAGTGTCGGAGAGGACTAGAGTTATTGGAAACCATATTGCTGTGACTACTCACTATAAGTATCGTTCATTTCTTTTTCCATAGGTCACTATTCTCTTTTCCTCTTTACGTCTCGTGTTTCCAATTGCAAATACCTCTTTACATCTCATGGTTCTGGAAACTTCTAAAAAGCTAACAAACCAGTCTGTTAACCTGCCCTCTAGTAACATGTCAGTGGTTTGCTATTTCTGAGTACCACGAAACAATGTATGTCCCTGTGTTTCGTCCGGTGAAAAAGTGACTTCCAACTCAGCTCACCCGGACCGACCACACAAGTTCACTTTTAGTGGGATGTCATGTCACGGAAGATCATGATCTGGTGCGATTTGTTGAAGGTCACACTTGGGTGGTCAACTGTAACGTATCACAACAGTACCAATAATGGTATAAAGCCCACGTACATTGTCAATAGGTGACGATATGTGAGGACAGCAAGCCATGTCCAAAACATAGTAATGCAAGTTGCACAAAAGTAGGAGACCACCTTCAGGTCGTGCAGTGTGCATTCATGTGACAAAGTTAATAAACTGATCTGGGTATCACCACCAGCTTGTTTATAGACATCTGTAATGTGTAAATAGCCCCAATTGTTTAACGATTGACACGAAATCAGACAACTGATTGATCAAATCGGATCGTATCTTTTCATGGATTTTTACTTGCGGTATCCAGCTGAGTCCATATACCTGATGTTAAGAGCCTAAGTCACGAGGCTGTTTCCGGGTTGCATATGAATTATACGGGCCCTATATCTGAATAAGCTTGCTGAGTAGAGAGTGCGTGGACCATATATAAGTAACTGCGGCCTAACTACTTATAACAAAAGAAAAGTACACAGTTGGGGATTGATGTATATAATTAGG
>LOND01007645.1:0-13455 GCA_014220965.1 Paragonimus kellicotti | reverse complement strand
GGTCTGTACTCGCAGATATTTTTATGGCGTATTTAGAAAGACAATCAGCAACAACCATTCACTCCACAGCGCTTTATAAGCGATATATTGACGACATATTCTCTCTCTCTCTGTGTGTCTGTGTGTGTGACTCATGACGACATGCTAACCAACTCGTTCACCACAGAAGTTGAGGATATTAAACTTTTCTTCTTGATGTGGAAATGTCTGTGAACGATGATGGATCCATCACGAGAAGAGTGCATAGGAAGCCCACTTGGACGGGCAGTATATTCATTTCAAAAGTTTGCACCAACATCGCTCAAACGTGGTCTCCTTCAAACCCTCTTCAGTAGGTCTCACAGAATTCTCTCACCCAAGTTAATCAAGGTAGAATCGGCTTTTATCCATCAAACACCGGTGCATAACGGCCACCCCGCGCGCTTTAACCCGGAATGCGCTAGAGAAAGGTCGAAATGATCAATATGATAAACAGTGTCCCCCACACCCGTGTACACTACATTGCCATAGAAGGGTGAGACTGTAACCGCCTTCATCCAACGTAGACTAAAATGTGCCCGCAGAGCTGCGTACAGCGCGGCAGAATTAAGACTGATCAACCAAATGACACGGCTGCCTGCATGCCGAGGAAAAACTGAAGCAACTCACTCACCACGTCCTATTAGTATTTATGAATACACTTGTACTTGTGGAATCAAGTACATCGGCCGAGCAGTGAGAACGCTGGAGACACGTGTCTCGGAGCACATTCTAAAATGGCTAGTGAACAACAAAATCGGCGCTGTCCAATCTTCTATCTGACGACATTGGGGAGAAACGGGACATGAAATTCAAGTGGAGAAAGCTTTTCGTGTGTTGTATCGCCCAACCAATAAGCATACTTTACCTTTTGCTGAGGCCGTTGCGATACACCGTTACAAACCCTCACTTTGTGTACAGAAGCAAATGGTAGTTAACCTATCACTACCATGGTGTTAAGAGTTTGCAATCATGAGTCTATATTATTCGTTAAGTGATTGTTATTATTATTTGAATTTTTTTAATTATGCCGTTTACATAAGTTTATTTCTTTCTCTTGTCTTAAGCTTATTCTTAGGCTACCTATCAGCTTCCGATTATTTCCGCGTGTCTCACTGTTTAATCGATATCGCTTGCATCGGCAGTCCCTCACTCGACCTTGTTTAAAATCTGAACATTTTTAAACTCATGACGACCCATTCGAACGTGACTGGTTCTCTGTGCTATTCTTATTACAGTCGATGATTCACACTTATTTTACGCTTACTTGGGTTAGTGCGCGTTTGGTGATCATAGTCCGTGTATCGTAACCGAAGAGATCTGTCGAAATATGTTTGCAGAGCACATCTTACGTCATTTTGCTTGCGTGTTCTAATATTTATCCGGGAACATAACTGCTTTAAATTGAACTGCCAATTAGGTTAAGCCGATTTGTTTGGACACCGTCTTTGATGTCAGGTTCCTATTTCTGAGACATACTGCACAAAGTTGTGAAGCCTTTAAGTGTAACTGGTTGGTGACTCACCCTGTCAAATTAGGGCTGAAACGATACCGGGATGGACTTGTAGATTTTTGGACACAAGTTTCGTAAATGTTAAAGTGGCTTTTACTTGCGAACCCGGTTCTACTAACTTCACTGATTTGTTTCACTTGCGTAACCTAGGTCATGTCTCCATACCATATCGACGCATCAAAGGCAAGCCTACGCTAACCTACAGAGTATCCCAACAACCGTCACATGTTTTCAGGCACCTTCTTACGATTAAACCAACTTACATTCTCCTCGAGCACACTTGTTGCAGCTGAAGTACCAGTTGAATCCCCTGGGGGAGGGGAGGGGAAACAGTATTTTGCAAGTACTAAGGTGAGTCCATTCTGAAGCACCTTGCCGCAGCGAAAACGCCGTCAGTCTGTGGCTTCAAACGAATGGCTATATTTGTGATACTGTTCCACTGCTCAATCCTGTGGAGGATTTTTGAATGATTAAGGACTTCTAATGTTAGTACATGCACGTCAGTATCTGTTTAATTGCGCTTGTTTCATGTATTCGAGTTACAATTCCCTTTTATGCACTTATTTCTCCTGTGGTTGTAATATTTCACAGAGATAAGTACCTGATTTGCTCAATTCGAGGCATCATTACTGCTACGTCGAAACTAGCTCTGAGGTTGCGTTAAGTCAGTCATTTCATTTCTGTATTTCTGGAACCATCACATATTCTAACAATCCTCACTGCTTCAAAACTGAGTGTTGTGGTTGGTCGACGGTCAATCCCATGCGCTCTGACCGTTACACACCTCGTTTGGCGATGGAAAGTTTGTAATCCGAATGTTAAGCTCAGCGATCAACTGAACATCGCAAGGAATGAGTGTATCGATGTTAACTCCTGTAATACTCAGTCTTGCTTTAAAATGCTGTGAGTTACGTGACTGATTACTTGATATGAAAGATGTCTCGGCATTGGAAGCCAACCGTAACCTGAATAGAAACATATGCCAAAACTCCCACATTCTTTTATACTGTGTTTCAAAATATATTTTCTCCTTACAAACTAGTGGATTATCTCAAGTAATTAAATTCTCACCACAGTGATCAGTTTGAAATCAAACAACGTTAGTGAACTGCGGTCGTCTTCACGATCGATAACATTTCCGTATTTATATCTGTCACGATCAATGTCACCTGGTCCATTTTGTGGACATGTCAGTGTTTCTCAAGACTTTTTCTCTGGCGCATGGATCTTGCCTCCCCCACGTGTGCTTGCTTTCTTAACTAACACGGTGGTACTCTCTCAGATCTCGTTATCTGGCATACAATACATTAATATTAATCAATATGTCGTTCTAACCTGTTAAATGACAACACGGTAGATGGAACGTTCTTGATTGACAAGCGTAGCTATGCAATCTCTAGTCTCACATGAATAATTTTCCATCAAAACCGAGCGATGGCCCTTTTGTAAGTAGCCGTGGAAAGTACGTTTCGTAGTCAAGCGCACATCGGGTGAAGTATATATAATAGTCTAAAAAAAATAATTTTCACTCGTATATGAAGGGTGTGTGGGTACGTTTGATGAAGAGCGTAAAAGCAACATAAACATAAGCACTGTGGGAGGAATATACGACTACCCTCATTTTTTCAAAATGGCCTATTAAGGCTACTTTTAACAGCCGCGTTCTGACACAGAAGTCACAAAGGTTGATGAAACGTAGGCTGTTCATCCCCTTTAAGAAGTGCATGTTGGTTGTCAGGTAGTTTATAGCTCTACTGTCAATTTTTGTAAATCACAAAAGGCAGTTGTGTCGTGTACTGGGTCACCAAATCAACAAAACCAGAACAACAGTGATGTGAACGCCACCAAGCAATCTCAATTTAATAAAAAACGATAACCTTTATATTAGGGAAACAACAGTGTTAACGACTGCTATTGGACGACAAGTGTTTTGCGTTCTGATTGGCACGTTCGTCGTTGCGTTCACATGACCTTAGCGTAAGCAACTCGTTTGTTTAAATCTAACACGCTTTCATAGACCCTGCTTTAATCACCACTTCTTACAAACAAATTTAGTGCAACAACTGATGGTCGTTTTTTGATCGGCTGGCGTTGATCGACCACAATTTCGTCCACAACAGCTTATGTCTGAGCTCTGACTGGCTGAACCTTCCCCAATCAGGAAACCGCTCCAGTAGAAACTCAGTACAATTAGTATTGTCAAACTTTCCTTCATTTTGAAAACTTTGACTCTATTCGTGCAGTCTGTTTATGAGTTGCTTTATCGATTATTTATCGGACCAACGTCAGGGCTACATGAAGACTGATGTAAAAACGTGGTACTATGGAAAAAAACCGCGAATCGGAAAGAGGTGATAGAGCCATTCAGGTATTATCTTGTCAGAAGAAATAGTTTTTATCACGCATACGAAAAAATACAGAATAGAAGTGATGATTCTAGTGTACCGATATGTGAAAATGATGGCTGCTTTCTATTGAATATTATTATTTCCGTGGTTCCTGTGGGGCAAAATAACTCTTTGTATAGATCTTGCCAGTGCGATGAATAAACATCACCGCATTCTGTGTTTCTCCGGATGAAGATGACATTGTTTCAACGATCGTTTCAACCTTGTGTGAATCTACGTGATTCATCTCGCACGGATATCCTTATTAGGTATGGTAGCATAAGTAGTATATGTTTAATGGTTAAAGTTCGACGGGAGCACCTGACCAATTTCGTTCTGGTTGTTGTCATTCATCAGCTATGCATGTCCGGTGAACCCCAACCATACTCCATATTATAGGAAACGGTATATGCTGAAAGTCGTAGATAATAACTCATTTGCGAGTTAGCTTCGTCGGTGATCTCGGACTCAGTGGAATCCGTAGATCAGTGCTGATATTAAAACCATTAATTGGAGCTGTACAGAAACTCGGTTTGCTTCAAGCTTTTTCATGACATTAAAATTCTATAGGGTATGGTAACATGAGAAGCCGAAAGGACACGACCGGTTTCACAGTCTTTGCCATTTATCAGTCATGTGTACCCGGTGGACTTCGGTCAAACATCCTATCCCAGAAACAGTAGATTTGTAGACACTAACTCATGTCAGTTAGTGTTGTCGTTTATCCCCTCTGTCCTACAGGCTCTGCTGAGTCTGAGATAAACGGCACAAGTAACTTGCAAATGAGTTAGCATTTACATTCTCACGAGCTTATGATAATTTAGCTGTGCCGCGTGATTGAGCAGCTGACATACTCTGTGCGTATACTAACAATCTGAGCGTCTGTACCAGCTGAGAACTACTTACGGCTACGTTCGACACTACTCAGAAGAAATCTCTATTCAAATCGTTCCCATGGTCTCTTATCTTTCCGACCGCTTTGTCGTACAGTACAACCTAGGATGCGCCACGACTGCGCTGACAACCATTTTAGCTCACTCCTGTATCCACCCAAGATGGCATGTTACTCATTTCTTGCTCTGAGGGTTGTATCCCTTATGGTACGATTGTTGTCACACAAAAATGTCAATTTCTGATTTTAAGCACTATTCAACTACTGATGTAACGCGCCTTTGCTCTGCCAAACGTTCTATCCGGCTTGGATGCTATACCCGGATCCCTGCTGTGCGGCTTCACCCAGTCTACTAGCGCGGAGTCAGGAAGAACACGACTGCGGAGAAACACGCTGTAATGCCTACTTCAAGTTCGACAAATGAATGAAATGCATGTAAATATATAGCATGAAATAGTTGCCAAATATGGCCATTTACAAGTTGAACCAATGTCCGGTTGCTTAGGCCACTTCGCGATTAAGTGGCCAAGTAGGGTCAATTCCATAGCCGTTGCACTCTGATTGGTTCATCGGGCTAGCACGATACCCACACGCACCTTTCACGCCTCTTACTTGTCCAAGTCACAATGTAAAATTCCACGGTCAACATCGACCACAAAGTGCACTACACTCCGTGAGGTATTGGACGAAACAGCGCGGCCGCATAATCTTGTAGAACAATGTGAACACTGGTTATAAGCGTTTCGTACACTGCCGGAACACACACGCATGGCCGTAGAGATCTTGGATCCTGGGATAACCGTTTACGGACAACTGCAAGTCTTAGTTACTTGTCCATCGAGTGGAACGGCACAACCACAATCACTCACGAGTGTCCTGACCACTTCGATGCCAACAGTCCGACAAACAGATGGACTCACCGCTACTCAAGCAACAGGAAAACATTATGTAAGTAGTGTGTCTCTCACATACCCTCTAACTGATTACTTTACTTGGTGTTAACTATAAAAGTGCTTATAATCCAAAGTAAACTGAAACTATATCCACAGCTTCCGGTATTATATCCCTACTACGTCGTAACCAACTCTGAACTCGAACCAGTTGTTTAGTCACCTTTAGTCGCACAAGCTTAACTACAACAAAGACGAACAAATCACCACAAATAAAACGAACATGTTAACGATACCAGAACCCACAACTTTTGTTAGGAAGAGCAGGCGTTACTTTTAATAGCACACGTAAATGTGGATATCTTTCAAACACTGACTGGCATACCTTTTCTTACTTCGCCAACATAAGCAATGGTTTGACGTCGCTTTGAAAGCTTTCTTTTGACTTCTCTGGTTACGTATCATGCGACCAAGGTTATCCGGTAAATTTTATATAAGGTGTATAGCTGGTAAACATGAAGAGGGGGAATCTATATTTTACTTTAAAGTAGCCTACTAATCTCGCATGAACAGACGAGACGCTATCATCCAATAAGAACTGTTCATCGGTCTAGTGGAAAACGACATCAATCAAGATTTCAGCATCTTACAATATCTTTCTCTTGCGGCATTCCTATGCAGTGCAACTAATTCATCAAGTTCGCTTCCCGCACATACGCAGAATCTTTGTAGCTTTCAAAAACCGAACATGACAGATTACTGTTTCCTTTCTTGCTTTCTACACTCCCTTCCTCCAGTCCCCATATCGCAAGATAAACTGCACAATCACGTGACCCCACAGTAGGTCACCTTGTACACAGCGGCCCATTGTCAAATCCAGCCTTGCCTTCCTATGCATTGTAATATTCCAATGAGTCAATCACAAGTTACAGTGCACACAATGTCCAACGTTCGCAATATAAGCACAATAAGGTCTGCCTCACGAATAAACGAAAAGTCACAAGTCAAGGAGACATATATTGACACAACAAAGATGCCGAAACAGATTCGTTCACATCGTGTCCTTGTCCATATATATAGGGGGTCCCACAGTCCGGAAACAAACCACCAATCAAAAGTGGCCTCACGCTCACTGACCGCCGACCTCGGGCTCTGGTTGGTCATCTTGCTCAGCCCGGTGCACGGACGCGACCAGCCCGCCTGTTCGAGGACCTGAAAGGAAGCGGAAGGGAGTAAATGTGGTCAAACAATATGGCGGCACACTGCATGCTATTACAGCATTTCAATTTGAATCGCTGCGGCAGGCTATCTATTTAACTAAAACAAATAACACAAGTTGCTGTTGTTCATTTCCTAATGGCGGTAAGTTATGTGGTGCGTGTCGAAAATCCCTCATTCATCCAGTCACCATTTCACTCGACTCAATGAAATTCCAGTCAATAGGGGAGAATAACGATAAGGACCAAAAAATTAAACAATCTATTGCAATAAGACAGAACAATATAGACAGTGAGATCCTTGAACTCAACCGAAACAACTTCATTAATATTGTTTGGATGCCATGAAACCGACCAAGACCACAAAAGGAAAGTAACAGTGATCACCCACTAGAACACTACCCGTTCACAGAAGGCTCGCTTGTATGGAAACCCATTCGTTTCTTTACTGATGATCCAGCGTAAACGGAGTTACTCGCATCAACCCAAACCCTTAAAAGAATATTGCATAATCAGGATTTTAGAGCTAGGAGTCATAATCACAGTGCAAGGGACGAGTTCAAAGCACTTTCGTAGACGTGAAAGTAAACAGAACAAGATCACAGCGTGCAACGTTTCAACGGATTAACGGATTAACTCAATACCACTATGAACAAAAAGACAAACACTGCATTGATCGGAGTATACGCTTAGTGAATGTGTTGTTAATTTGTTGTCCAATTGGATATAGTTATCGGGATACGGTGTTCAATGAAGCGTTGTGTTAGGGACCGTATGGATTAGCCTGATCATGGATTGGCTTAACAACAGTCGAAGTCCAGCAACTGCCACCTAGATGAGCTAAGAGAGGGAACCGTCTGCATGTCGTGTGCGCTAAGAGCCAGCTGCGCGAGGCTCACCTTCTTGAACATGTTACTGGCACAAAAGCTACATATTATCAGACGATGAATAACACCAATAAAAACAAACATACAGGTGGCATATATATAGTAGTATGTCAAATATAAATAAATAACAAAACTAGATTTTAAAAAAAATTAACTTATCAAAATCCTGATAGCGCAGTAAAAATGATTTTGACAGTTATGAATCACCAACTGAAACAATGGAAGCTTGCGGAGTATGATAGACGAATGGACTGATGTGAGAGTAGTCTTTGACTCCTTAGTCGTTTGTTGGATGATGTTGTACAAGTCTTGGTATCGAAAATCCTTAACGTTGGATTGCGCCGTGTTTAGCTCATGTGGCAGCCTCAAGGTAGAATGTGTTGTTCAATATGCTATGCAGCACTGAGTAATTATTTCTCTTGATACGTCGCATAGAAGTGTGTGACAAAACCTGAGTAATTGTTGTGGCAGTGTTCGTGGCCATGAGCCATGCCAAACAATGAACAAGGTAATGTGTTGTTAGCACCAACACTAACGCTATTGAACAAAACAGTTGGAAGACGAACACAAGTAGATGCACGTCGTGGCACGTCAATACCAAATAACCCTATAACACGGAAAGCTTTCAAGTTCATGTCTACACTACTTGTGGGAGGTGGGGGGGTATGAACAAAGCAAAAAACATGACAACAAAAACGTCCAATCGTGTGATCTGAATGACACTCACAGCGACTTAGGACCACGGCAACCTCAGGTTCACAAATAATTGTTTTTGTACACACAACACAGGTTTGAACCGGTTTATCGCGACGGCTTCAGCAAATTTTAGGAACCGTGGGTTGTGGTGGCGCATTATGATGGTGAAGGCTGAGGTCAAGTGCACGTTGTGGCCAGTAGACAGGATCGAGGAAACTGGGGCTTACGATTCTCTGTCACTATAATGTCCGGTTGTGATACCTGTTTGTGAACCCACTTACTATTCCACATATGCCTGAGTGATAATGGGTATCTGTTGGATTTGATGAAGTTCGTCTGGTACGTTTGTCGTCTTTTGTCTGGTATGATGCGGAAGCGATGAATCCGTTGAGGTATGTTTGGTTTGTTTGTAGAAAGCCGATCCTAAATTTGCCTTTGTTTGTCTTTGCTGTGTGCAGTAAACGATCATGACGAATTTTGTACCATAACTGCATATAAAATGTTTGCTTTCCTTTTTTTTCTAACTATCATTGCTTATCTGTTCAAAACTTTCTTCTTGGTATTGTTTGACACGTTCTCACCTTCATCTGCACCCGATTGTTTTAATGAGCTCATTTCCCTTTGACTGGTGGCTATTTGTGGACTCGTGTTTGGTTAGCCCATTTTGAACTCCTTTGCTGGATAATTTGTGTACTAGTGATCACATTCAAAGGTTGAGATAGTACTTTAGTTGGTAATGTTTCCTAGGACTGTACCGTTATAAATTCCAATCCTTTCGATCGGCCTTTTTGCCTGTGAACGGTGATCTGATGGACGTTGGAATTAGTTGTCGGTACCGACCGTGTTCCTGTAGTAACAACGGCTATGTGAATGTCGAGTACGCGTTACTGATTGAATTGCCCTAAATCGCCGTCAGCGATTCAACAGTTTCAAGCGCGGTTGTTGCTCATCTGACTGACTCTAACCATTCTCATATAGATTGAACATCACTCACAATTGATCGCAGCTATCACATTCCCATCTCCGTACGATGATTGATAACCTTTAGAAAGAATACGTGGTTCTGTCTCGAGATAGTTAATGCGCTTTGACAAAATCGATCGTCCCCCTGTAAATAATTAACACGGAAAATCCCGTCCTAAAAATGACCGCGACTGCCCCATAATTGCTCCCAGACAAAAACCAAAAGACGCGTGCAAAAAAAAAACAGTTTTGTTCCGCTCCAAAAACGTATGCGACAAGGAGAAAATTACAAAGTAGTTATATGGTGCATAGCGACTTACAAACATTCTCGAATCAGAAAATGGAACGACAGTTACCGGAAATAATAGTTGAGGTCACTAAGCTAGCAATGTGCATAGCGGAATAAAGGTCGGGTAGGCAAAAAATAGCCAAGGTTACCTCTCGATTGTTCTGGACAGTTCCTTTCATTTCGATTAGGTAAAATCGTTTTCTTGAGGAAAGGGCGGTTTCGGACAGGGAAAAAATGGACTCCCAAACAACTTTCCAGTTGGCCCTTTCGAAAAGAAGCACTAGACTCGAGTTTCGCTCTCATTAGAGTTCGTTAGTAGTGCATATCCTTGCCACGGTCGGGACTAGAACTCCGGTCAACGCTTCCATGAGGCAACCGTGTTTACCACTGCGTCATTGACCTCACATTAGGCACGACCGAATTATCATATGTGAACACTCAACCACTTTCGTTTGTGAGTAATGTCCAATCTATATGAAAATCAAAACCCCCTACTACTCATCAGTATCGTTCAACAAGGTAATGATTTCCGTGATTTCAACTTGGAGAGAAGTCCTAATCGAGGGGTCATCGATTGGAGTTAACAGACAGTAACTGTCTCCTCTCGAGGCGATCGGGCAACCTGATCATTACTCACAAGCGAAAGTGGTTGAGCGTTCACATATGATAATTCGGTCGTGCCTAATGTGAGGTCAATGGCGCAGTGGTAAACACGGTTGCCTCATGAAAAGCAATGGCCGGAGTTCTAGTCCCGGCAGTGGCAAGGATATGCACTACTGACGAGCTCTAATGAGAGCGAAACTCGAGTCTAGTGCTTCTTTTCGAAAGGGGCCGACTGGAAAGTCTATGGGAATGCGACAGCTGCGATCAATTGTGGGTGATGTTCAACTTGAAACAATGACAGTTGCTTGAAACTCATCACCGTCTACAATGTGTTGTCAGTAAATTATTGTTATGTAAGATCATTTTCATTAGTTTTTGTAAGATTATGATTACTCGAACGAAAGCTAGTGCTGTTTTTCATTTCGAACGAATGTTAACCCAACCAGAAGTCTATTACAGTGGACCCCGGTAAGTACGTACAGAACATTTCATCCGTATTCACCAATTTTCTACACTTACAGGCACTTTCGTTAGGCTTAGATTATACCCATACGCAGAAGCACAGTTTCAGAACCTGATTGATCAGCTCTCGGAATTAACGCCGACTAACGCCGATAATTTTAACTGGTTCAAAAATAAACTCACTGATGTAGCTTATGAGTGTTTGCATACTCGTGTGAACGACAAATGTTCGATAACAGCTCAAAACAGTTGGACTCTACAGGAACTCACGTCAAAAACTGTTGTGCTCCTCAAGTCGGACAAAAGCTCTAGAACAGTAGTCATGGATAAGACGAACTACGTGAGTGACAGACGAAAGTTTAGGCTCCTAGACAAGGGCGAAAGAACTTGTCACCTGACTGGATTGTTGAGAAGACACCAACACCTAAAACCCGGTGGCTGCTCGTTGCCTCAACTGTACGGTCTTCCCAAGACTCACAAGCAGGGTATGCCACTTCGACCTATATTAGCCATGTCAAATTCACCTCAGCACAAACTGGCTAGATGGTTGGTCGAGATTTTGAAGCCAGCCATTCAAAAGTTTGACAGCTATAGTATCAAAGACTCGCTGCAACTTGCGGATGAGTTGGAACGAATCAATATCAAGAATGAACATATGTGCTCCATAGATGTTCAGTCTCTCTTTACCAATGTCCCCCTGAGAGAAACTGTGGACTGTGTGTGAACGGATTGTTGCGGAAAATATTCCCTATGCCCATCCCAACAGATTATCTGAAAACGTTACTTTTATTGTGTACGGAGAATGTCAGTTTTAATTTCCTAAACACACCGTACAGACAAATCGACGGAGTAGCGATGGGGAGTTCATTAGGCCCATTTTTTCACTGATTATTCCATGATCATGATAGAAGGAACTGTTGGATCAATATTATCTTCATTGCCAGTTCCTTACTCGGCCATGTTTAAAATGTGACTTTTTTAAGGTCATGACTAGTCCTCTGAATGTGACCGGTTCTCTGTGCTATTCTTATTACAGTCAATGTCTCATCCGTAATTTACTGTTATCTGAACTAGAGCATGCTTACTGATTACAGTCCGCGTATCGTAACCGAAGAGATCAGTCCAAATGTGTTTGTGGAGTACATCTTACATAATCCGATTTCAGTGTTCTAAATATGCGAACCGCTTTGTGAAAAGCATTGCACAATCGAGGGGAATGGCGCCGAGTTTGAGTCGTCATCCCCAATGGTAGGCGGAGAGGCAAACATGCATGCGAATCATACAGGCAGATAAGTACTGACTATCGCCAGGATCCTTAAAATAATCACATTTTATGGGTCGCTACGTTGGGATCAACTAGATGAATGTCTCGAGAGAACCGGCCACTACTAATCGTGGAACCAACAGTGAGGTTCACCATTATCTGCTGGAGACTTATCTTATATTGACTTTAAGTAATATAAGACAGTGGCGCGTCGGATGGACTATCACATATTTGAGCTACATGAGAGTAAACTTCTGGCGCACCACCCACACGGCTGACGTAGTCTGATTTCAATTGAACATGTGTATGTGGGACTGACACTAAATCCAACACAAAAGTTTGTCAGACCGCGTCGATGAGCTGTCTACCGCACGAAGTGCACCGTCACAAGTGTGTTCAAACAGCCTGATAGTCAGCATGGAAAGAAGAGTTTGAGGATGTTCATTTCAGTCAGTGAGATCAACTCAATTTTTTAGTGAAACGAGAATATTCAAACCTGTCATCTTCAGGATACGTGTTGATTCACGTTTTGGTCTTTTGAACCACATGCAATGTGAGGGGAATGAATCATAGTTTACACTACTAGAGCCGTAGTAGATTGGTGCACGGGTACTGAGCTGTGTCGAGATCCAGGTGACCCAGCTAGCGGTAGATGAGACGCCAGTCGTCCCGGCCATCATCCCAGTTCATGAATAGGGTGGGTCAGCGCTCACACGACAATCTACATGACACCCGAGTTCATGTTCACTTAGGCAAGCCAACCTACCTTATGCATACAAAAACACCTGTCTTTGGCACCTTGACTGATCTACAACAAACGGACTAGTTATCTTCTAATAACACTGTGTTGCAGTTCTACATTGTCTGTGTACATCAAGAAAAACCACGGTGTCAGAGTATTAATTTAGAATCCCATCTATATCACCAGCTGCCTCAAAAACCGAAATCCAGTCTCTTCAGTCGCAAAGTATACTGGAGATAGACACAGGATGGACGTCACCAAGGCACCCAATGCTATTTTCCTCGCCAGAAATGAACGACTCCTGTAAGTCGTCAGGGCATTGTCCATCATCTTATCAGCCCGTTTTCTGTGTTTATAAATTGATGCGCTGGCTGCTTGTTTGTACAAGTTGTCATTTTCTAGTCGGTCTCCCGCTGTGTCTCTGTTCCCATTATGGCCTAGTTACACGTGTGCATGCCCAGACTGTACAAAATGTTGATGGCTGGGTGAATGACTGATGTGCATTAGAAGTTTCGTGAACAGTGGCTAATGAGCCTTCAATAGTAATAGCAACCTACTATATTCAGTCTGGAGACGTGGTTACTCCATCCGTACACTTGTTGTGAGCCAAGAACGCGGATAGCACAAGGATT
>LOND01007643.1:15121-26421 GCA_014220965.1 Paragonimus kellicotti | reverse complement strand
CATTCGCCCTGGTGGCACTTTTCCCATAACGCGTACACACTATTCCAATAGTTACTTCTGGTCCGTCGTCTACCAGGCGTTGGGGCTTGCCATTTTGTTCCCGAATGTCGCTTGTGAATAGTATACTACTCGCAACGAAACTGTCTGTTATACAACAGCAGGAACTCACACTCGTTTATCTAATACTCTAAGGTGATCGCATGCTTGGGACCGAACAAACCGCCAACTTGAACCCAAACAAAATTCACCGCCTTAGTTAGTAGTAAGCTGTCTTAAACTGAAAACCCGTGTGAACCATGTAACGTAGTCTATGTATATAGTTGTACCTGTGGCAATACGATACAATACAATACAATTGGAGAAAGGATCTGTGAATAGCAACGAATTTTAACTTGAACTGTTTATTGTCAGACTATTTGACAGAACAGTATCGTTTACTGCATAGCCAAGCTCATCGTTTTGCACTAACGCACTTTTCGGTAATCTTTTTTTTTATCCACAAAGACACTTATGGACTTACCGGGCAGCTTGATAATGAAAAACAATGAGAAGGCGATAATTTCCCAGTGACCCAAAGAGCAAGAAATTAGGGTTCATTGCATATCAAAAGCTTCCCCTAGTCATTTATATTCTATCTGTGTTAGGTATGTATTTGATTCTATACGGTCGGTCCGGCGACGACTGTTATGAGCAAACCCGAACACTCATTTCATGAACGAAGAGCACGTAAAAATGTAACGGATGTAAGTGTCAAGCAGAGATTATGTCGTATACCGCACCCGCCGACAACCTAGATCCAAAGGCTGCTAACTAATCGTCTGAACGGTGTGATTTTCTGATACGGTCTAGGCTCAAAGTCTCATATCCATCTCAGGTAGTCAGACTGCACAGCGAAATTGGTTGCATATGTAGTAAGCCCTACTGTGATACCTGTGTTAAGCCGAGAGAATTTGGGAGCGGTTCCGCTTGAGCAGTGATATTAGATTTAGTAAATGTAGTTAATTCCAACATTTTTAACTACAATTCGATTTGGCGAGTAGCACTTGCTCCGTTTGCAACCTATTCGAAATGGTAATTTGTACTGCGGTTCTAGGTGCTGAGAGTATGTTCCTCTGCGGAATATATTTTCTTACCCCTTACTTGAGTTCAACAACTTAACCCAACCTCAGGCTGACTGACAGCCTTCGAACTGTGTACTTCACTGAACTGTAAGGCTGATCACCAATGCACTGAACACTGTCGTAATTGAAAGTCTCCAAATAGATGTAGCTAACCAGCCACAAACTGCCCTGATGAGGTAACTGGTGAACTATCCGAAGCCTATATGGCAATTGTGATATTCTGTTCACCTGAGGTTTCGACAGTACATCAGCTTGTCCTCTAAACGGCAATGTATAACATTCCACTATGAGCACTCCATATCTACGGCCATGATGTCTGGTCTGTTTGAGTGAATCCTTTTAAAAGAATGTTTATTTTCCATCAGTAGTGTCTCCATAGAATTGTATGTGTGATGGCAACACTGCCCTAACAACAACGTTGCTGTCTGACCCAGTTTCAAAATAGACAAGGATAACATGCCGACGAGCATACTGCTTTGGTCACGGATTTCAGTGTCTTTCTTATGCTCTGTCCTCACTCACCACACTGTACTTAGGCTGGAGGAGACAACCAGATGGTCACTGTACGACCTAACTTCAACAGATGGTGACTCTAGCCTCAGCGATTAGCTCTGTAGAATGTAATCGATCAACTGATTGGAAGTCAGCGGGCGTTGCTCGCCTATGGTTGGAAATGTTGACGGAAATGTCACAAATCTGAATTTAATAACGATTCCGTCATGAGAAATTGTGTTCTATTCAGTTTCGTAACAATTCATTTTTTCTCTGGTTTCATATGAGGTCTGCACCTTTACACGGTAGCAGGTTTTGATTATTCGGTCATGCCTATTGTGAGTTTGCTGGCGTTGTGGTCAACACGCTAGTCTCACAAGCACGAGGGTCATAGTGTGCAAACTGTAATCCGGACAATGATATACACTACTGATGAGCTCTTATAAGAGCGAAACCCGAGTCTAGTGCCTCCCTTCGAAGTAGGCTAGCAGGGTATTTGAATGCAAAGGCACGATCAAGTGTGTGGTGATGTTCAATTTTGAAATAACCTAACACCCCGAATCTTCACTAAGATGAAGTTGTTTGACAATGATCTCAAAATGAGTTGCATTGGTTATTCGTTACAGTTTTCTGGTTCTATGGATTCATAACCAGCGCGTTTTATATCAAAAATTACGGTTATTATCAGCCATACTTTATTCTTGTTCAATGAAACGTCTTTTATGAACTAGAAGAATCAGCTAACGAATTAGTCAATGTATGAACAGTGAACTGGTTATCAACTACGACTTGAATACCGACTCTTCCAAATACCAGGTTACAAACTACACGCTTTTCAAATCGCAGTAAGATGCTCCATAGACATATACTTTTATGTAAAACTAATCGAATCACTGAACTTTCTCAGGTTAGGTATTTCACTCTATTTGCTCAGCTTCGAAAATATTTCCATCCACTCGTAAAAAATTAGGCGTTCGTATTCGCTGTCGTCACTTTTCATGGAGTGTATTTTATTCTGTTATATGGACATTCTTCGCTGTTAAACAAGTTGTTTTTTTTGTCCGACAGTCACACTATTTTTCAATTCGTCACAGTTCCTGAAGTTCCTCATAAAATTTCAGACAAATTCAAACCTACTGCCAACCGTTCTTCATGATCTCATCAATTGCTTGGACCATTACTTGTGCAAACCTCTCCATATAAAACGTCAGTTTAACCCCACCCGGTATGCTATCTTTATGAGTAGGAAAATATTTACTGACAAGCAGCGGGGGATTTTGTTTGATGTGTTCGGGACACCGCCCAGAACTGAGCCCTGCTTTCACATTGCTATACAGCTTTCACAGGGCTTCTTTCGAAAAGAATCACTAGGCATGAGTTTCGCTCATGTTGAAGCTTGCCAATGGTGCATATTCTCATCGCAGCCAGGACGAGAACTCCGACAACGCTTTCGTAAGTCAATCGTGTTGCCCACTGCGCCATTAGCTTCACACTAACCACAACTAAATCGTTGTATGTAAACGGTCAGCCACATTCACCGGTAAATAGTGCTCAGATTGCTCGGTCGTCTTGAGAGGAGACAAGAACTGTTTTGTTAACTCCAATCGATGACCCCTCGACTAGGACTTCTCTGCAAGTTGAAATCACAGAAATCATTGACTTGTTGAGCGGTATTTTGATTGTTGTTGAATAATGGAAGATTTGACTGATGTAAATCGAACATCACCCACAAGCAATTAGAAGTTTTGCAGGAAAAAAATTGCTATCGGTGATTTTAGAGGGACGCAGAAAATTTCAGTTTTTTCTACAAATTTCTCCTCTGTTTATGTTTAGTTTCAGTCCACCGAATGCGTGCATGTGAACGACCTTTCACGTACCATATACAGTAACCCTGTAATTGACTTCAGTTAAATTATCTATGAGAAAACAGACCATAATGGGTCTTGACGTAAATAACTGGTAGCTTTTTTACGTTTTCCAAGCAAACGTCTGCTTTTGATAGATTAGTAGAGCAGTAATAAAAATTTGGACCCAAATCATGTTGTCTGTTGTTTTGTTGTCCTGTTCACCATTGTGGTTGAGAGATTATAACCAGGAGCCCAACCAACAACCACAGGTCGTAAAGCCATCAATCGAATTAAGTTGTCGTGCACACCAAGCAGGGCAATAAATCGGTGATTCACACCGATAATAAACCGTTCTACAAGAAGAGCGGTCGACAAATTCAGTAAGCTGAGGTAACACTATCTGATCCGAACATTCGAGAAATTAAATATGATCGATCACATTTAAGGAAGGGCAGCTTCCGGCGGATGCGCTTGATTTCATTACAAGTCGATCAGGTGTTTAGTTTCTGGTTGTTGTACTAAAAGTCATCAAGAGGAAATGTTTTGTTTATTATTGTTCCTTTTCTACGTACGTGCTGTGTTTCTTAACCAAACACAACCGTAAGCAATTTCAGATTCAGATCTGTTTACATACAGGTCAGTATCATGCACTTCTGACAGTTTACGTTCACTAATCGAACGCAGCCTGATTGTGCTTATTTAAACAGGTCTAGAAAAAGGTATCATTGTTGGTAGTTGTCGGCAGTATGCAGACCCATCCTTACCCTGCTTGTAGGATCGTTGGCTACCCCCAAACTTCAAAACCATAATTTAATGGTCCACTGACACCACAAACAGACAAGCGGTCAAGACTTGCTAGCAAGCGGGAAAAACGGCAGTATGGTTCCAGTAAGAGCAGTCCACTTAACAGTATGAAGGAAGTGCAGGCAGTGAGTATAATGATTGTGTTAAACTGTTGGCCAATATGAAGGGTAGTCCTTATGAGTCGGGTGGGTGACAGTTCTACAGAAGCTTCCAATTATTGATCTGTAAATGAGAGCCTGAGTTAAGGCAGTGCACATGGTTGGTTTCTGGTCTGTAGATTCCTCGGTAAGAACGAGGGCTGTGAACAAACACTGGTTAATTAAAGTGTTTAGGACATCCAGACTTGAACAGTCAGTGTCGTCGCAATATTACGGATGCTCTACCTTAGAATTATTCATTTTAGAGTGCGATTCAAATGCAAATGTCTATCTCACATTCCTTAACTGATACCATTGTTTTAATCAAAGGCTAAAACCGGTCAGCCATGTTCGGTTGGTCGGTATATTATCAATTATTTGTCGCGGTCCCAGAAGGGGTTGGGAGGTCTTGGCAAACAGCCGGTTCCAGTGACCATCACTGATGTGGTGGATAATTCTCTAAACCATGCTTGGTCTAGTCAGCATCAGGCACATCAACGAGTTGAACCCACGACTGGTGAATGGTAGGCCATCACCAAATTGGGTACAGTCACACGTCTGGCGTGCATGATGGGAATGAAACTTGTTCGTTGGTGGCCACTGGTACAGACTGTTTATGCATATCAATTAGACACACAACCATAAAGAACTGTGACCGCACCTTTGGGCTTGTTCAAGACCGGAGTATCAATTCCGTTATACTTCCATTTCATTAGTTTTGCTTGAATTTCAGTACTCTTTATCTTTTGAGTCGAAGCGTCAGGTCTGAGTTTGCACGTATGTAGATGTTGTTAATAAGACATGAATAATCACTGAGTGTTGAATGGTATGGTGTCATGGGTGAGACATGATCGGTTTCTGAACGTATAGTTGATTATTCAAAATAGCAGACTGTAGAAATGTTTCCTACCATAAACCGAAATATATTTGTTTGCGCGAAAAAATCCCACACCAAGCAGAAATACTATAAACTAAGTGTGTATTTGTGGACAGCTAACAACTTATTTACGAATACTGAGGCTTTACGTAACGTTAGTGGTTTTTACTGCGTGCAATTAGTTTACAGCACTTCCGTATATGGAGGTGGTAATCATTCAATAGCTGCGCTATATTAATCGTGATCAACTTGCTGGTAAAGGTGTTAAAAAGCAGTCAGTCAATCAGACCAACACATTCTAACAGTCCACGTAGATGGACTGTAGCATCTGGTTGATGTTTGGTTGTCAGTCACATTCAGTGTTTCTCTTGTAACAGTCTTGACATTGTGTCAATTAACCTTGGCGAACTACCGCGGGCGGGGTTGCTGAAGATGCTACCAAATGGAGGATAGCCTAAAGCCCACCTAATGAGATGACACTTTTAATCAATGTAAGATTGTATCACAGTGATGACATAAAGCAACAATCAAAACTGCTGAAAGTCACTGTGAACTGCTTGAAAGTAGTGAACAAAATTTGAAATGTATAAACAAGCGAGATTGTGTTTCGTTTTATATCCATCCAGTTGGCTGGATGCCTGCAATGACTAACGTAAACGAATTTTTCGGGGCCTACTGATAATCCACATCTGGTTTCATCAAACAACGATTCGAAACGGTATCCGATGACGCTGTTAATATTTGAGGAAACCACGTGAATAAAGAAAACGACGGAACTGGCAGCCACAGTTGAAGCACAAATGTTAGGGAAGGCTTTGTAAACGGATGTGCGTTTTTGAAGAACGTATGTACGTGAGAGATTAAGTACACTTGTAGCCCGTGATGTTTGGGATCGGCGATAGTGATATCAAATAAAGAAACATGGATCTTGAGGAGGACAAAGTGCTCATTAGGAGTTGTGGTGAATTACATAGCTGAAAGTGTTTACTTAAAGCTTGTTAGTTATTCAGCACCAATCAATGTGATTTCAGGTGTTTATGATAAGTGTTTGGAAGCTTAGTCGAGTAATCTACCCCAGGTTCATTAAACTGCTGACAAGTTGCTCGCCTTAACTGTGTCGCCCAGACCTAAAAGCGTCACACATTCACCACTGGCCATCCATGATATGCATTTATAAATCCGTTTCCTTGAATCTGTCTTCAACACATCTTATGATAACCTAACCTCAGTGCCAGTGGTGTTTTTATATGCTAGAATCTATCATATGTTCTACTCTCTCACAATGTAAGACCTATCCATAACTGGGAGATATAATGACCTTAATCTGGTTATGTCCAAATTTTGGTTTTACAAGTGATACGGTTGTTTTGAAAATCGTGCGACGGAAGCGATACACTAGTGGCAAACTGAAGTCATTCAGAGAAACCGAATATGCCACTAAATGTACAGATCCATTGCAACAGCAATTTCGAAGTTGCTTTCAAAAGTGATTGTTTTATTAATTGTGCCGTTTAGTAAAAAAAACAGGTGTTTCACCTTAATAAAGTCTTGCTTAGACCACTAAGTTAACATGTGTGATAGTTTAAGACAAGAGTGTCCATTTGCTCATAAATTGTTTTTGCAACGTACCGTTCTACTTATTCTGATATACATAAAATGATTCGTAAACTATCACATGCATTAGAGTATTAACACTCTCGGGATCCTTTGTTCCTCATTTAGATAGACTAATAAACGTGTCGAAATTTGGAGGTCATTCCTCAGTACCATTCTCAGTCATTTGGTTGCACAGAGTTCTTGGACGTTCGGCTCAGCCGGATGTACTCACTTGTTGGAACCGGTCAGCCAAAGGAGTACTACGCCCGAGTATCAGGCCCTCAGGAGCAGTCGTACATAAGGTCGTCTGTTCGGCTCCGCTATGCTCGCAAACTACGAGCTTTATCGAGAAGAATTTGCGGTCATCGGTAAATAAATAGACGAACGTGTCTGAATGTAATCTCGAGGATTGATCCAGCCAAGAAATATGGAGTGGACTAATTCGTTCGCAGCACTTGCCGTGTGACAAGTGGTCAAAACCACTTGATGAAACTACAATTGGAAAATCGTGGGCGCACGGTCGGCACACACGAACGGTCCATGGAGCTATGTGCTCGTCCTGGTGCGGTTTGGCAGTGATATTTGTCAGCCGTTAAGGAATACTGTGCTACTACTTGTTATTGTCACTCAGAGCTCTCGTAGGACAAGCCAGATTATTGAAACCGACTTGGTCCGATGCCAGCACGGCTAAGTGCACAGACCCTCACTACGTGAACCGATGCTTTGGGAATGACTACTTCATTGATGGTATAAAGAATGGATGTCCAACATCACGCTGGCCGCGCCATATTTATGTGCCAGGCATTTTCCAACAAAGCTTAGCTGAGTCGGACTGCCACTTATGAGTGCCGACGGGATACGGCTTTCAATTACCGAGTGTTTCATTCAAAGTGAAGCTTACGTGATGACAGGCCTACGAATCAAGCTTCGTTTGATTCACCATATCGGGAAATAAATTTTAGGTAAATGTTTAAGAATTAAAGTGGGTTTATAAATGCATACGAGCTATTTTTTCCACCGTTATTAACTGTCCCTGTTCACTCGTTTGTCACGGGCGTTAGCGACCTGTCACCTCTTTTCAAATTGCTAGCTTCTGTGCACTGTCAGTCAGCCGCGTCCACAATCAACGCATAGTGTCGTCTGCCTCTCCTCGGTGCAGGTACGGTAGATGGCTATGACTGACGCATGAAACACCTAACTTAATCGAAGGCTGAATGTTAAGGACAGAGTTTAGCACAAACGTTAGTATGTGGCCAGTAGTACACGAAACAAATTTCCAGAAGTTGTCAGTATCACCACACGGGAGTCAATCAACGATCGATGATATAGCGAACAGTATGAGCGCAGTAGTTTCAAGCGTGGGCATGGCACTTTAATCGTAAATGGATGACTGTTCTGTTTGAGCTGAGAGCTGTGAATCGTCTTTCTTCCTGGACTGTGTTTAACTTTGTGTGTGTTTAACTTTGCCATCGCCCATCTGTGTTCACAGACTGCTTTCCTCAGTATGTCTAACGAGCAGTTTGTAGTTTGTTCTTGTATATAAATAGTGCATACTTTAAACATGTTCACTCGCATGTTATGGGGTAAATCATACACGTCGTTAGTGTACTGAAATTGCCGTTGCTGAGCCAACGAATTCAGCCTGTTAATTGTCACATGGGCTGGCTAATGCCAACTACAACCGAACTCAGGCAACCGCTTTGTCTTGAGACAGAGAACCCAGTGAAAAGGAGCAACCGATAATGATACTTTGTGAACTACTTCCGTCGTTGTCATGTTCCGGCACAATTCATTCCTTGCAGATGGACGTGTTGATGGCGGTTTGTATTGTAACGTCTCGTTTTGCACACCTTATTAGACTGGTTCTCTTGCTGCCTGCCAGCTACTGTTGCAGTTTGTAGGTGAACACGCACAGACAAACGAGAGTCACCTAAAAGCCCAATGGACAATGCATTTTCCTTTGGCGTGTCCAGTCCCGGATACACTCTTAACCGAATGACTGATGCCAGTCTTCATTTAGTGATTGGTCAAGTGTTAGGGACCCTCAGGTTAATCCGAGATTGGTTATCTTGCTTGCATCCACATTTTTAAAACCCAGAATACCTCACCTCAAGTCTTGACACAATCCGTACTTGTTTATGTTGACACAGAGTCGTTGGTACGAAAAAAACCAGGTGAGATGCACTCACAGTTTATGATGTGACGTCAGTTATTCCCCAAAGCACAGGATCATTTTTACTCAGTGTGACAAAAAATCAGTAGCCAGGTCAGTGATACATGGTACAAAACAATAGGGAATATCCTGGAATTAGATGACACGGAGATCAGGGCATCGAAGAAACAATGCCACGTTATTTTGAGAAGACTGGAAATATGTGAAAATGCACGAAACCACTCACTAGTTATTGAAAACAGTACGCAAAAATAGTGCAGAGAATCTCCCATGACTGAGGCAGTGATGCACCGAGAGGCTACGCAACTTGAACATAGATTCGAACAGACAGGGACTGAAGAACATGCATGAGTTAAAGGTGAACAAGAAAAACCGCAAGTTCTACTTCCCGGTTTCGTGTGGTTTATTATACATATTTGTAAAGAGGATGAGGATGTGTCCACGATACTGTTCACAAACCTCTAAAAAGGTTGTCCACGCTTGCCGTAAAACACTGCGGTGAGGATGGGATAGCGCTGTTTTGTTGGACATTATAAAACAAGGCTGATTCTCACTCCTCATATAGAAGGCTAAATTCGACATTGTCACAGCGTTAATTAACAGCACCGACATTCTATACGTACAGCATTTCACCAGGTGTGTTTAATCCAAAGTAAATCTAAATACCATCGGGAACCTTACCATGAAAGCTGTCTTCAACTAAGAATCTACTATCGAGGGCACACAAATTAGCGGCTGCCGTTTTGAAGAGGACACTCAGAATGTGCTACCGTCAACGATAGCCTTCTCGAATAAGAGGTTGTGTTATATTTATATTGACAACAATGAAGTAGTTCAAATTTAGAGAACACTGTCGTCAATTTTCACTGTATCTTCGGTCACAGCAGGTTCTTACATGTGCACGCTAAAAGCCAGTTAAACGTAATAAGGACAACCAGGCAGAGGACAGAATAGTAGTAATTGACGCTTTGGAACTAGCTCCGTTTGGGTGCGGCGACGTGCCTTGTCCCGGTGACGCCGATCGAGCATGAAGGGTTGTTTGATTGACACAGCTGTACCATCAATTATACAGTTTTCTCCACCGAAGGTAGACCAGAGGGCGCACCCAGAAGTACATCGCGATAGCAGTGACAAGCAAGTGGACATGAGGAGAATGAGAAGGATGGTAACAGTTTTCCAGCTACTGCTGATGCACGGATGATGACAGAATTATAGTCATGGTGACCTTGGACTCTCGAAAAGTTGCTCTTCATGATAGAGGGCAGGCTGATAGCGGTAGCCCCAGTTAACCGTATAACATGACAAAGGCGACGATGACCCTCTGGAAAGTTTAATTTGATAACACAATGCACACGTTTGTGTACAATTTTCTACGTTCACTCACTGTGACCCGGTGGATATATTAGCCGAGTAGCCCAAACAGATCGCAGAAATAGATTGTGAACTGTTGACAAATGCGTACGATTCCGCTTAGCAGGTTAACAAGCTCCCATTCGGAGTAGGCAGCTTTTGGCTTACTTCAGGGGCAAAAGTGTGGCTGCACTCAAAACGAATGCGGGGAAGTGCTGTTTTACACGCGTCAAGGCCGCCTGTGTGTCCCACGCTCGTGCTAGGACCCAAGCTGCGTTCTGGCTGGTCGCGCCTTCTACGACCAACGGCTCATTCAACCACGCATTCATCCACCGTATGTAAATGTCAGAATATAGTATGTACTTCCACTGAGTCACGAGTTCTCACTACTGCTGTTATTGCCTGCCTAGTTTGATGCTGATTGCACCCGAATAGGAACACAACATGCTACATCCGTCTAAGAGGAAAACCGCGCAGGAGAGGGAAAATGGAAGTTATTTTGATTGAAGTGATTTTCAAAGGAGCTGACACAGGGTGTAGAACAGACGTGGGTCACGGCGGGTTCGATGGGTATGGAAAGAAATCAGCGCGTGCGTTCGGGCCGGCAGACACAGCTGGACGCTGGAATGGGACGATCGTAACCTTATAATCAACCCCAGCATCTGAAGGACTGTCAGAGGTAACCAGATCCGCTTCCCGAAGCGCCCGCATCTCATGATGCATTTGCTTTCGCACACCTCACGCATATTATTTGAAAGCGAGTGCAACAGGAGAAGATGTGAACATCGCAATCTCCAGTGAAACTGCAGTGAGAGTAATGGACGGTCATTTGCAGGAGGATGCCTACTAGGACCTTAGTCCAGATTAGGCATACACCTGGAGTAGAACACAGCTGTAGATGAG
>LOND01007642.1:0-13170 GCA_014220965.1 Paragonimus kellicotti | reverse complement strand
CGATTACTCAGGAGCCGCCCAGGGAGGTTCTGTAGAGTACGCATCACTTAGAATACGCACATGCACAACCAGTAGCCACATTATTTCCCAGGGGAGACGGTTGATCATGCGTAACACAATACTTATATTATGGTAACGCATTACAGTTGGCATGCAGTGTTTCTTCCATCACGAGTGATTTCATTTGGAAAATCATAAACTCGTGATTTCCGTAAATAAAAATTAACCCTCACGCACTTAGTGAGACGCAACTGTCAAATACTCATCCACATCCAGTACGTTCACACATACACCCCATAATACATTTCATTGAACCCTTACGATTAAGGAACAGAACAGGGCACATTCAGCTGCGGCATGCTGACAGCACGTACGAATCCTACGCATGTCACCGACGAAATGACACTGCACTGTCACCATTTTTTTGAGGTCAGCCGTTCTGTACACTATTAACAACCTGTCGACGCCCACACGTGTGTATATTCCCATTGGACGACGTAATTTATGGTAGTTTGACCTAGTGTGGTATTCATAGACGTCGGAGGGGAAAACAGTTGATCATGCGTAAGACAATAGACAATATAGATATTATAATACCATATTATGGTTGGACATGCAGCAAAACAGTGCCTTCTTAGTGCTTCTATCATGAGAATCATAAATTCATGAAATTCCGTCAATTTAAATAGCTTAAGCTGTCCGTCCCATATTTAATGAGGGAACTGTAAAATACTGCTCAACATCTCGTACATTCACACATACATTCCAATGTTACATCTCGATTTGTAACATTGCTATCATAATAAAGGGTAAATTAGGGTGAATCCCTAACTCGGTCTAATGGACCAATCCGGAAGAGCCTTTAGGGATTCCTTAGGAATTTGGGAGACAATACCTAATTCTGCCCTATTGAGTGTAACGCATCAATTCACTGATTGTTCCATTTCTTACACCCTAAGTTACTCCAAAATTAGCCCGAAACGATGCAATTTGCTTCTGAATTAGCCCGAAACAACGTAATTCACACCTAAGTTAACCCGAAATCACGTAACCCAGCTCCCAAAACCCCTATATTAACCCGCAATAACTTAATGCAACATAAACTGCCCCGAAACAACGTACATAAATCATCTTGCAAGTACTACGAAAACGTCCAAAGCCGCTATCACGCTATGATACACTGAGTGGAAAGAAAACCCATCGGAAGTGAATAGGGGGAATTTATTGCAGTGAATGAACACACAAAATGTGTCCTTCTCACGTACATCATCCTTCCGCAATATGTTCAGTTTCCTGGAAAAATGGAAACCAACCGAACGCTTACGAAAATGCACACACACACACTCCATACCTACACAAATAGTAGCTACAACTTCATAAAAAGCTCACTCTTCCAAAACTTACCGATGGCACACCTAATATAGGTAGGACATATGGCTGCACAACTAAAGCCGTGAAGTCAACCGCACTGCAAAAGCGCCGTGAAGAGACACGAGGTGGCACCAAATTTTAAGAGGTGAATATCATTTGCATCCCAACAAGCACTTGCACTCTTACTTGTTTCAACTACATCAATCTCAGCTACAAGATATCTAACGCAACTTCATTGGATGCGTACTTCATGTTAGTTCTTTCTTCGGTCGACACTCTCCTAACGGTCACGGACGTCGTAGAAACTAATAGCACATCTTACTTGTACATCATTTGCGCCTGCCTCGGACTGTTCCCTGATAGAAATTGATCTACCGCTCGAAATATGTTACAGTAATCGAGTACGCATTCGCTAACTTCCTATTACACGCCTCAATAGGATGATCCTTTGAGAAGGCGATTTGATTTTCCCCCTCGCTCGCTAGTCATTCTTCATGAATCCAGCTCGTGACTGATTGCCCTCCCCTTAAATCAACTCGAAGGACACCTGGAAGGTGAACATTCACTTTGATTTTCAAAGGTGGCGCATCTAACAGTGTTCAAATTATTAGACGCCCAGCCAGCACAAATTACCCTATGGTACGGTAATTTGTGGGAGAAATTATCCTAAAATTTACCCATTTTCCCAGCGTGGTGTACTGAGCCTATTGGAATAAGCCCAATCGGCAAATCTGGGTTGTAAAGAGAATCATCAAAAGGTTTGTCATCTCTTCCTATCAAATGTGCTTCTTGATGGTGTATTTGTTTAAATGGTGTCGAATTTCTAATGGCCTGCTAGCCAAATTAAAACGTGAATTGGTGTAATGGTTGTTCGTTTTGTTTCGCGCTGTAGCACTCTCTCATGTTAACGACTGTGTTGTAGGTGTTTGTTGGGAGGTAGTTTGTATTATAACGGTAAGTTGTTTTATGGTTGCGTATGCTAGTTCATCTCCGTACGTTGCGTATATATATACGCATACAACTATAATTAGCAAATGACTGTGGCATTATGAAAGCTTAGAAGAAATACCGTAGTACGTTAGTTTACTTTGCGCTAATCTCGATTATTTACGAATATAGAATTTAAACACACCCATAAACTGTAAATTATGCTCATGCATATCATTTCAAACTTATTCTTGCAACCTGTTGTATCTCATTCATAGGTTACGTATTCAATGGCCAAGCAAAGCGTGTGAACGTGACAGTTCAACACGCAAGGTTGTCAAGACGAAAGTACCGCGAGCGATGCAAATGACACGGGAGACAACACAGGACAACAGAGGACATGTGCGGACATACGTAAGTAAATCCAAGACTAGTGACATTACTACCCTGTTTGTATTATCGCAGCCATCTGAAGCAGGTACTGTACTAACAATTGTCTTCTGTTTTCCAGGTTATCAATCAAGAGTCGCAGCCGGAATTGCCATCCACCTCCAGAAATGTGTAGTAAACCATAACTTGAAATATAAACTCATGAACCCTCAGCTGTTTTCATTTATAAACACCATAGCACGAACACCATAGCATGTTGTAAAAGTTACCTTGGTTGGTTAGTGTTTGACGGATTTGCAGTAGCAATTGACTTATGTTAATGGAAGCTACGTGTGGTTTCCTATCGGTTTGCTCCATACAGTTTTTGTTGTATCTGGATTATTAAGGGAGTTACGGAATTTCGAAGATAACCATAAGACTGACGGTGAATTTTGAATTTCGTACAAGTTAAGGTAGGTGTTTTGAGCCTAGTCATCTCGAACCGGTGGATGGTTGTAACATTATTAGAGGCTACGTGTGGTTTCCTATCCATTTGCTTATACAATTTTTGTTGTATCTGGATTATTAAGGGAGTTACGGAATTTCGAAGATAACCATGAAACTTGTTTTTTCAGCGGCGTTTGCGACCGTTTGACTTATTCTGCAGTATTACTACAAAGGAATATGTACATAAGTCGGTGCGTAAACAATGAGCAAATAGTTTGTTCGTATTTCCGTGAAAAAAATGAAAAAGTTGAAGTATAAAAATGGGTAATTTTTGGGGTGAATTACCCATAGGGTAATTTTTAGGGTAATTTCGGGTCATTACCCCTAAAATTACCGGGTCAAATTACCGGATATTTTTTAGAAATTACCTAGGTAATTTGAGATGTTTTGCTGGCTGAGTCATCTTCCTTGTGGTTGGAAAATGAGAAAGGGCATTTAGTGGATCGCCAGAGTACGCGTGACTCTGTGTGAACTTCCACCGTTAACGAGTAATTCAGTAGGCTTTTCATTCGCCCGTTGTTATGCTGTAAGGCTGAGAGCGAGAGAAGAATATTGTAACCGGCCCACGCGTACATGTTTTCAGACGATGGGTAATAAAGTGGTCGTGTCTTGTCTACTCCCTGAACAAACAACCATGAACGTTCCCTGCATCTCCCGTTTAATGCCAGCGAATTTGCAGACTTTTGGGAAGTGATACCTGCGATGATGCTTCTTCCACATGAAAAGTATCTCATCGATTTTCACAATGAAGTGGGTTCCATCTTTTTTGCGAATTTCACCGACTGTGCCGTAATAAGAGTTTGTGTTATCGGAAGCCTATTTCAAAGCCTGCTTGGACTTACCATGCTCAACGCGAGGCGTGCACGACGATGAACATCAACGGCTGTCCTGGAAAGTATTTTCAAAGCAGTTTCGCTGAACGTCGTGCCAATCTTAAACGCTCAGAGTAGCATAATAGTGAATACATTCTCCAGCGTAAGACGTGTGGATCGAAATATGAAATCCTTTCGGGCGCAGCAATGCCCATCGCATGATTAATATCTTCACCGAGAGTTGTGAGAAATTAAACAGAACATCAAGGGTTTGCCTCCGCTTGTAATCATCAATCTAATGCCATTGACCTTCAAACCGGTAAAACAACACGTTTGAGCTAGGATGTTCCGTCAATCAGCAAAAGTATGTTGTAGTTTTATACAAGAATGCCGAACAAACGTTCGAGCATTCGGAATGTGCTGGAGGAATGTTTCAGCAAACTTGGTGATACATCTGCCTTCTTCATCACTGCAATAACCTGGAGGGCAAGAACAACGTAATGGTTTCAGGACTGTAGTCCTATTTTCACTCCATATGAAGTTGGCTTGTGCTCATTCATCGTGCGTTTCTTTGAGACAATCCAAAAGAGATATAGAGTTGAGAATAGTGCCGCATCTCCCGTCCTGCTGTCTGCGTCTTATCACTCTGTGACTCGCGCGTGGCCAACCGTGAGCAATTCGGTGATTTGTTTCTCGTAATGCCTGCATCTCATGTAAGATAAGGAGATATTCCAACATATCAATTGCTTGTACTCGCCTTCACTGTTGCAGTTCACTACATCCGGCATGCTTAGCGCCACATGCTGATTTGTACGGATATTTTTTAGCTGCAACTGCCGCAAGCGCCGGTTTCCTCTGTGGTGTCTGCTGAATTCCAGTGGTTATTTCGTGTGATGCCAGGCTCTGTAAATAGGGAGCAAGCAATATAAAAATACTGAGTTCTTTGTGTTTCATATTGCGGAGACGACGAAGTGTGCAACACTCAAGACAGTTAATAAATTACCGTCATCCGACAATAAACAACGGCAATTATGTGTTACATTTTTACACACAGGGCAAGAACGGAGCGAAAGTACGAGTGAATATCGACGGAAAAGTAACTTGAACCAAATCCTGAGTAATCCACATTCTGGAAGAAGCCAGCAAACTCCTGCTAACATATAGCAACTACAGGGTCTAACAAGTGTAGCGCGTGTCTATGCCGAAATCAGGTATGCGCCTGAATACTTCTAGTATACACTATCCGGGAATATTTTATCGGAACATGGAGCAAAGCGACGATATCGTTACAGAGGTCTTTTACGTGGAACAATAATGCTACCACAAAAGGATGCACAACCCCGCGATCGATTCTGCAGTTCGAGTTTTCATCGGTAAAAATTGGCTGAGCTAAGGAAGTTGAGTATCTACAGAAGATGAAAGGAATTCTTTAAAGGTGTCAAACAGGTCCTGACGAGAACACTAACCTTTTGGCAGTACGAAAGCCTGTTTCGATCAAAGCCCTGCGACAGTTAATGAGAACAATCCAAAGTGAACCGTTCGTCAACAAGTATTCTGGGGAGTGCGTTCCAACTCAGTCCAGCGGTATTCTGAGCCCTAATTTACTCACCGCGTATTTCCAGCAGTTTGCTATTCTCATCTGCGAGTAGCCGGTTTGAAGCCAGTTAATATAGCGCGTATACATATACTTTGTTATCGTGGACGCGCATCGTCACAGTCATGACATAATGCATAGGTCGTGCCAAAACTGACTCGGAAAGTAAAGATCACGAAGTCGTGGGTATCTCTGTGAAAATGAGCACTGTTGAGTAGGGTTGACGCTTTGGAAGGCTGGTACCGATAAGAGTGCATTGAGTTATCTATTAAGGCATTTAGGATGTATTCTGAGAACAAGTTCCTCAAGTGGCCTTACCTCAAGGTGTGTTTGTAAGTATGAGGTTATCATGAACAATATGAGAATACTTGCAGTTGGAAAGGAAGATGAGGCAACTGGCCATCCAGGTATTCAGGGTGTTGATGTCGTTGGTTCACTGATTGGGCAGAGCAGTGATCCAGTGCAGAAGGAAGTTAAACGCCAGATGAAAATTTAGTGGGTATCCCTTAAGTAGTATGTAAGCAGGAGAGAGTCGGACAAAATCTGACCACTCGGATTAGCGCACAATCCGGACTTAACACTGTGAATGAAAAGAAAGACAGAGGGTGTGGTTGGAAGTCCGTAGAATTTCCAACAAATCTCAAGCCTAGCATAGTCTGTGTGCCTGTCAGGAGTGCCAGAAAAACAAACGAGAACGTTGCGGAAAGTAGCACTGATGAGAAGCTCACAGAAATCAAAAAATGATACGTGATCAAGCGGAATGTTGACGAGAAAAAGCAGAGGTTTGGAGGTAATAGTATAAGTGCAAAAAGAGAAACAGTAAGTTTGAAATCGCTGATTATTCAGACCGCCAGAATACCAGAGGTGTGCAGTAAAAATGAGGACGAGCAGTCGCAAAATCGTTGAGCTGATGGGTATTTGGCTCCTCCATCACTCAACCAGTGCTCGGCTTCGTCGTCTGCGAGACTGTCAAGAATATAAAAACGCTGTAGATTTCAATGGGTAAACACTTTCGGTTCGGTAAAAGTCTTGAAATCAGGCCTTAAAGCGGAATCCGTTTTGAGACGAAAAGTTCCACAACGTTCCGTCCCCTATCTGTGACAAAGCTAGAGGGGAAGGTTGCTGGAAGGAGAGGTTATATGTGGTGTACATCAATACATCTGGGCGGAACAGGGGGTGGAGTCGAACGCGTCTGATGTTATGACATTAACTGAGACGTGGTTGAAACCGGGTACCCAGGCAGGACGGTATTGTTGTCAGAAGTTTAGCGTTTGCAGACTCGACAGGATACAAGGGCGTTTGGGGGATCGGTCATGATCCGATCGACGCGACACCACAAACAACCAGTGAGCGAGCTCTAACGACCCCAAGCAAACAATTGGTGAGTCGTGGCCTCAGGAAAAGGAAGAGGAGTATAGTCTTCATTTCTGATTGTCGAAACCGTGGTTCTCTGTCGTCGAAGGCCCGGGGGATGCTGGCAATTCTTATGCACCTGATTGCTAGTACTGGGAAGGTGTTTATCCTTAAAGATTTTAGTGTATCATAAGTAGACTGGGAGGCGTAGTGTGCCTCCCAAGGGCTTCTTAAGGGGGCCGCTCAACGTCCTACAGTCCAAGGCGCCGGTGGAACACATGGAACAAGTGACAAGATGGGGATTAGTCACAATACTTTGCTAGATTTGGTTATTACCGATTACCTCAATGACGTCATGCAAGTCACAAAGGGGTCGCCGTTGGGCGAAAATGGTCAATGGATCCTTGAACTCAGAATAAACGTGAAAAAAAGTAAAGCCACCGCACAAGCACCGCAGAAAGTTTCGTATTATGGATGCGCAGGCGCTGCGTAAAGCAGCGGGTAAGATGGGTTCGATACACCACGAAAATACCGTGGATCGAAGCCATACTAGAACTAGAGGTAACATGGAGGCATTGATAGACTTTTTTGCTGCATCGCAGAGCAGCACGAAGAGACACTCTCCCCTGGTCGAAGAGTAAGCCAAAGGAGGTTCAACCAAAGAAACATGGTGCCTGAAAAAGATTAAAACAAGCCGGCAGCCAAAACGGTCACGGCCAGGAAGAAGGCAAGATAAGTCCAGGATAACAGCCTTCTCGAAAGTGAGAAGTTAGTTAGGAACGCCAAGGGTACCCCTTAAGTCGTATCACAATTACGTGCAATCACAACCGGCTCCGCGGAGCAGCGATTTGTCAGGTGAAGAATAAGCGTGATGTGGCTGCGCGTACCAGTGATGAAATAGCGGGCGTCCTACTTGATTTCTTTCAGCAGGTCCATATTCCGGATAGTGCAGGAGAGTCAGAATGTGAAGACACCGAGGGAAACGAACGTAAGGATGGAGGTGATCACGTTGAAGGTGGAGGATATGAAGCTCCGCTTCAATACATTTCATGTCTGCAAGGTGGCGGGACCGGACGGATTAAGCCCAGTCATAACTGAGCCGCTGGATGATATTGGCTGGGCCACTTACTAACATTTTCAAGAAGTCACTGAAAAGGACTTGCCCACCGGAGGACTGGAAGCTAGTCGCGGATGTCCCTTTTCATTAGGGAGATATAAAAGAAGGCAACCACTTGTAGATCCTTGAGTTCTACTTCTGTGTTACGGACGCCTTTAGAAAGAATAATCCAAAACGAAATCGTGGTTCATCCTTCGACTAACGGTGTTTTTGCATACGAACCTGGTTTTCTAAAGAAGAGGTCGTATGCCGCCAACCTTTTGACCTTCCTTGGCGAAGATACGAAAAAGGTTTGAGGAGAAAGAGGATGTTGGAGCATGTTTTGTCGACTTCCATAAGGCGTTCGTTTCGGTGAATCATCGGGTTTACTTACCTAAAACTAAGATCGAACGACATAGTTTGCAAGCTGCTTGCCTGAATCAGTTTCTAACGAATCATAAGTTCAGGCTGGAAGTGAAAGGAGTCGGACTAAGGTAGGACAACATGCAGTTGGGTTCCCCAGGGGTCGATTTCAGGTCTTCTATTGTTCCTGATATCTGTAAATAATTTGACGTCATCCAGGCTGTTCATACTACCGAACAAGCCTTTCAGATGGATCAGGGCAGACTGTACGAGTGCACCGTTAATTGGAAACCACCACTTGAGGCGGCTAGGTGTAGACGTTTACTGTGGGAGGAAGTAAGGAACTGCACAAGATGGCGGATCTTACCGTGCCGAAAAGAGATTTGGTCATGCGGGGCTTAGACGTTCGAATCACAGCTGAGTTCGAAGCCTACAGGCAGTGCCTAGATGCTGCCAGGAGCACAAATGGGGAATTGATCCAGCTGAGAGGAGCGGTTTTGTGTACAAAGTTGGAGGTATTAAGACGCGTTGTATAAAGTGAACGTTGGACTGCACCTACGGTATGCAATACAAGAGTGTAGCCCTCATCCTAATGAGGAAAAATGAAGGGATGGAACGGTCACAAAAGAGGTTAGTAGGATTATTCGTGGGAGGAAAGGAAAGACTTAAACTTCTAAGCCTTTTCTCACCAGAGTGGCGAAAGAGAAAGTGTAAACTAATTGAGTTTCGAAATTCGGTATGGCTGCTGTTGTTTTGGTTGGTTGCGTGTGAGAATGTTAACACAAGGATGTTGAAGTAATTTTTACATTTATTTTTCATTCTCCCATGCATTTATGATTTTCTTTAATTTTTATTTGCAGGAAATGGACTATATTGCGACTTTCAAGGCGATGTTTGAGAACCGTGAATTTCGCACCTTCTCACAGTTCCAGGAGTGCCTTCAGAGGTACATGGAGAAGGTGGGCGTTATTTACGTTCGTGGGACGAGCCGTAGGTCGAAAACGATTCTGAAGTACGAAAAGGTAAGGGTTGCATGGTTCCCTGAAAACCCTGCAGATTTATTATCGTTGTACGAAGTACAAAAGGCGTCGGAGTGTATGCAGAGGAGTGCGACGTGTCTAGTGGGTTAACTGTTAGTTTTAACAAATCAGTTCTCGCGATACATGTTGCAGATCACGCATTCATGTGGTCGAGCTAGGGCACAACCACCCTCTCAATCGTCTGTTATATGAGTCCCATCCTACAAATCGTGGACTCACTGTCGGTGAATTGAACGAATGCAGGAGTCTGTTTCAATACAACACTCCAACTGCTGATATTAAGCAGTATGTAGCGGATGTTTACGGGAAGTTTATCACAACCGCTGACGTTGGAAACATCCGCCGCAAGTTGAAGCCTGCATTGTCAAGTGAGTTTGTTATGTAACAACGGTAACGGATCATCAGAGAACCTTGAGCAAGTTCTGTCGGTGATTAGTGCGATAGGTGTGGTGCGCACCATGCGGGATGAAGGCAACAGATATACGCATATCTGCTTTGCCCAGCGAACGCAAATTGAACTATTCCGACGTTTCCTGCATGTTGTGAATGTGGATGGAGCAGATATAAGTGTAAACTCGTGGACTACTGCTTAACTGAACTCGTGAATTCGGATAAATGGATGGATCAGTTATAAGTGTTTAAGCATGTACTACTGCTTGACTAACTCGTGAAGTAGGACAAACGGATGGAGCAGTTATAAGTGTCTAAGCATGGACTACTGCTTCGACTTAACTCGTGAAGTAGGACAAACGGATGGAGCAGTTATAAGTGTTCAAGCAGGTACTACTGTTTGAATTTACTCGTGAAATAGGACAAGCGGATGGAGCAGTTATAAGTGTCTACGCGTGGGCTACTGCTTAACTTAACTCGTAAGGTATGGCAAATTGATGGAGCAGTTATAAGTGTCTCAAGCATGGACTACTGCTGACTTAACTCGTGAAGTAGGACAAATGGATGGAGCAGTTATAGGTGTCTAAGCACGTACTTCTGCTAGACGTGACTCGTGAAGTAGGATTAATGGATGGAGCAGTTATAAGTGTTCAAGCATGTACTACTGCTTGCCTAACTCGTGAAGTAGGACAAACGGATGGAGCAGTTATAAGTGTCAAGCATGGACTACTGCTTGACTTAACTCGTGAAGTAGGACAAATGGATGGAGCAGTTATGTATGTAAGCGTGGAGTGCTGTTTGCTTTCACTCGTCCAGCAGGTGACCTCGTCGGCATTACAGAGTACGTCATGATTCCATGGAAAATGTGCAATAGTGATAGAAAACGAGGGCTACCCTATGAACACAATCGGCGTAAAATTCCGCGTAAAAAAGGGTCAGATCGGGGTCAGCACGCCGGTGAATTGTGATTGGCTGAATGTTGCCACCTACGCACGGTTGCTGCTCGATGTCACGGAGGTGTCCAATCAAATTTATACGAACTTACCATGCGAAGCCCGGTGATGCAGGGTGGAGGGGACTGATCGATATGTGTGGTTTTGTCGATTGGTTGAATCTGTTGGGTCGTATGGCGTAGTCGTGAACGCAGTCGAATGACGCATTCATTCGTGAGCTGGTACAGCTGTCGACGCGGACTGCTTCTGATCGATACGTGCTCCGGTTGTTGACAAGCCCTGTGGCTTCCATTATCGAGGTGAGTTGCTGGTTGCGCGTTGATCCTTTTTAGGGTGTATTCTTTCGTGCATGAACATGATACCTCTGTAAACCATTTTTTCTATTCTAAGTATGCAAGCATTTTTCATACATTCAAATAATTGAGTACGCGGTAGCTTATAAAATTTAAAGATGTTTATTTGTGTGATCGTAGTTTACTTGTACTGTACTGTTGTTCATTACAGCTACCTAGGAATGTTTGCAAGTCGAAGAACACATAAGAATTCAATACAAGTTGCCATCGAAAAGAACTGTCAACCGATGGAAAAGGCGATGCATACTGTCGGGGAATTCCGATGATCGGTTTGAAGGTGTTGTCCACACAGCAGTACAGATGAAGAGTAAGCGTTTTTCCAACTGTTATTTCTCGTTTAGATGACTTTGCCTGCAACGAAACAGGTGGTAGCAGTTCCTCAATCACATGCGACTCAGGGGATTGTGGGACAGTGTCGAACGTGATAGAAGGTTTGAAAGAATGGGTATCGGAGTATGAGATTCCTAGGAGAGCAGTTACAGCGCTTTTACGAATAATCAATCCTTTGGCGACGTCTATGCCAACTGACGTTCGTTCGTTGTTGAGTACGCCACGTGACTGCCCCTCGAAATTGATAGCTGGTGGGACTTATGCTCATTTTGGCTTGCAATCTGCCCTATCACGCTTGCCGTACGATGCGTCACTGTTAAATGCTAACGAAATAGCCATCCAGTTGCACATTGATGGCGTTAGACCTTTCAAGTCGTCGAAGTTGCAGTTATGGCCCATACTTTGTAGACTAACGAAGCCGGTGACAACCTCCCCTTTCATGGTCAGCGTTTTTGCTGGTCGGAGCAAACCATCGAATGTGAACGAATATTTGACTGATTTGGTCGCCGAGCTGTGTACTCTGACATCACTGGGAGTTACCTGTCGGTAACCTGCAGTCCAAGAAGAAGTTGGTTATCAGCAGCATTATTTGTGATTCGCCAGCCAGGGCTTTTGTAAAACGAAAGCCGGAGCACACTGGATACGCCAGTTGTGATCGCTGTACGCAAAAAGGTGTATACACTGACCACAAGGTTACTTATCCTTTAACAGACTGCCCTAAGCGTACAGACGAATCATTCCGGTGTTCCAGCAGACATAGACAATCTCCCTTCGAGGCTCTGCCGTTGGATATGATAAACCATTTTCCGTACGATTACATGCATTCCGTCTGCCTCGGTGTAGTACGAAGACTGATGTCATTATGGCTGGAATCCCCTTATAACAGAGGCATGCGTTTGGAAACTGACACCGCTGAACATGTCGACTTGAAGATAACAGCATGCTCTCGTCTACTGAAGAGCGACTTCCCAAGAGTCTGTCGAGGATGGTTGGAGTTTAAAAATTGGAAAGCTTGTGAATTCAGGCAATTCCTATTGTACATCGGACCATGGGTGTTAAAGGGAAGTATGCCTGAAAAGAATTACTCCAATTTCCTTGACTTATCCATAGGGATTTATGTTCTTGCTCATCCAGTTTTCAGCCAATCTTTGCTTCAGTACGGAAATTCCTGCCTACGCAAGTTTGTATATGAATTTTTCCATTTATATGGGCCAGGCGAAATGACGTACAATGTTCATTCCCTCGTACATTTGGCGGACGACGTAGAACTCCACGGCGAACTCGACAGGTTTTCCGCCTTCCCTTTCGAGTCGTATATTTACCACATTAAACGAATGCTGCATTCCCCGTGCAATCCCGCTGCCCAATTGTACCGCAGATGGAAAGAAGAGCGCACAATGGCGAAGGTTGTAGAGACCGAGCGGTTGTTGTGTGTTGAAACCCAAAAGAAGGAAGTGCAATAAACGGAGACTGCATGTCAACACTTCGTGCATTTCCAGTGCCGGTCCCAATAATGTAATTATTGCTTACAACCAGCCCCACCTTATTGTTGATATTGACGATGCTGACTTAAATCAACCTGTTCTGTATTGCAAACGTTTTCAAACTGTTAATGACTTCTGGGTGCACGGTATCTCGCCTTTCATGTTGTACATATTTGAGGTAAACGAACTTAACGATCAGTTGCATCGCGTATATTTTTCTGGTGTTTT
>LOND01007637.1:3396-16841 GCA_014220965.1 Paragonimus kellicotti | reverse complement strand
CTAGTATCAATCATACTTCTTCGACTCACTGCAGTTCGGGAGGTAAACATTAGGGAAGAACAGATAGGGTTTCGCCCGGCGCGGGGTTGTATAGATCACATTTTTACCCTTCGTCAAATTCTGGAGCAGCGTCATGTGTACCGCCGGCCAACAATCGCCGTATTCCTCGACTATAAAGGTGCGTTTGATTCGGTAGACCGATCTACACTTTTAGAGTCGCTTAAACGTAGGGGTGTACCGACTAAGTATGTGAACATACTGTCGGCGCTTTATTCCCATACCTCAGCTCAGGTTAGGGTTTACGGTGAACTATCTGACAGTTTCAGCACCAGGAGCGGCGTACGTCAAGGCTGTCCCCTTTCGCCATTTTTGTTCAATTTCGTCATAGACGAAATAATGGAGGACTGTCTGCGGCACTCACAAGATGCCGGCGTGGACCTCCTACCTGGTGAAAGACTGACTGATCTTGATTATGCTGACGACAAGGTGTTGCTGTTTGACACTCTCCAAGCTACACAAACGACGCGGAGGTGTAGGGAATGAAATAGAAGCGCGTATTTCCAAGGCTAGGGCGGTGTTCGCTAATCTGAGACACCTATGGCGACAGAGAGGTATTTCTCTGAAGCTTAAGGGTCGCGTATATCAAACAACAGTGAGGGCTGTATTACTTTACGGCAGCGAAACCTGGCCGCTCAGGGTAGAGGACGTGAACCGTCTTCAGGTATTTGACCACCGATGTCTGCGTTCAATCGCTCGTATCGGGTGGCACCAGCGAGTAAGCAACGAGGAGGTTAGGAAGCGGGTGTTTGGCACTGATTGTCAAACGAGTTCTCTTGTTCAGTCGCTACATTTGCACAGACTTAGATGGTTAGGTCATGTACTAAGGATGCCAGCTAGTCGTTTGCCACACCGAGCACTCTTTGCCGACGCTGCGGCCGACTGGCGCAAGGTGGACAGATGATGACCTGGCGTAGACAAATGAAATCGTTTACGAAGGGGTTGGTCACTGTAGATCGGGTTTGTCCCCCGAACAGGGACCCTCGTGACTCACGCAGTTGTTGGCTGGAGACGTTTGGTGAGATGACAGCTAACCGAGCTCAGTGGCGTAAATTTTGTTGTTGTTTGGTCGAGCTGTCTGTAAAGTGAGTGCACTTAATGACGCGGGGCAGTGAAAGCCGTAAGGAAGCTGTCTTGCTGATGACGCCTTACTTTCACTTACAGCTCGGTTGTTTGTTTGCAAGGTGTAGGCGCCTTGATGTTGTATGTTTGAATATAGACGTAGCTATTTTTAGTAGTTAGGTCCCCTTCCCCCCCTTTTTTCTTCTCTCTTCCTATATAGGTTGTTTTTTTCCTTCGTGGTTTTGTGTGGCAGTTAAGCATCAGTGTGAACCACTGATGTATTGCTGTCTATGTAATGCCTTCGCTCCAAAAACATAAAGAAAAATTAAAGTAATGACCAAATGGGAACGCGGCTATATTATTCAAAAAGAATCGTCAACCAGTTAGATGGAACAAGTGATCATTTGCTGCAAAGGAGCAGGACAACCTAGTTTCCCATTTGTTGCCGCAAAAACAGGCAGTGGGACTCGGGAAAAATGTCGTAGTCAGACTCTCTCCGTTAGCTATGACTGACAATATCTGATATGTGGTCGATAAGTTCATTCGTAGAGATAGGCAAATGTCTAGCCTCTGGAGATTTAAAATGAGACACTTGCGTACGTTTAAGTCTCACAGGCATTATGGATGCGAAACACAATTGAGTCGCACTACTGACGATTAGTGAGTAGTGAAACGTTTGATTGCCAAATAAAAAAAGCGTCATCAACACATCTGAGTGCTAGTTCAAGGCCAATAAACAGGTGACGAAATATAGGAATGGGTAGAAAGAAAATGAAGCCATAGCAAGCATTTAAGCTGGCTGTTATTAGAAACTGAGATCTCAGACCTTAACTATAACGAGCGGCACCACTACCGACGGCAGTAAATGAAATGGGTTTACGTTGGATAGAAAGGGAATGATAATGCAACAAGTGGGGCACACAGTGTATGTCTAGTGGAAAAATGGGAAAGACATACGACGACAACGAACAGCGTCCGCTTGCCAGTGTACTTGGTTTAAGTGGTTTTGACCAGTTAGTTTCTTCAAAAAGAAGAACCGTAACTAGGACCCAGTCATGACACACGTAACAACATTCAAGTTGCTCCCTTCTGTCTGTTACACTATCTTTCAGCAGCTCCAGCCAGCTACATTTACTGGCCTTAGCACTCAAGCAAAGAACCGATCGGATCGAAATTTGATGCCAACCTGTTTTTAGCAATGAAGACAGGACAACCATCGACGCACTAGAACTCTTCAAAATAGACGGTTTAGAATAGCAACCACAGCACAACAGTTTTATCGAACAAGATCACGTTATGTGGAAATCAACTGCCACGGAAAAACTAACCAATATAGCTGAGAGCCACTGGAAGCATAATTAAACCGGTGATTACGCCGAACACAATAATCCCGAGATACATACGAAAGTAGAATATTTGGAACAGACGCGATTTTGCTGAACCCAACACAACGATTCCACCCAGTTTGGTCAAGGTGATACCGCGTAGTATCTAAAAATGTACAAAGAGTGACAAAATATGTATGCCGTGAAGAGAGCAAAAGATTATAAACTCTAACGAAGGAGGCTTGACGGCAGTCAAGGTCGAAGGTGAGCTCGAAAATTCAATAGATTATGAATACAACCTACGTAATAGGGCAATAAACTACCGCAATGGCTGTTTCCCAAGTCGTCCGAAACTGATGACGATACGATCAGCAATTACGCAGTGAGCACACTGTAGGCACAACGATGGGTAACGAAGCCAAAGGGAAGAAGCCACGTAACAACCTCGTAGAAGAGCAAAATACAGACGACAACAACCAGACCGAAAGACCGCATAAGCTATGGATACATAAAACATGTAACATACATAAAAATTTATGTAACTGAATCAAAAACTTGTGTGATGGGACTAAACTACAGCATATAAAAAAGAGATAGTACAACTGAAAAACAATAAGCACACCAGGCAATCGTGCTCAATCGAACATTTTGAAATAAATACCTCGAAGAAGTAACTGGCCAGAGTTATCAAACTTCCCCTGATAACCACGTCTTCATAAAACAAAACCTGGACGTTCAAATCAAAAACGTCTACAATGAAACTGGAAAATTTGAGTTGATACTTTCTGTAACGAATTTCAAAAAGTGCGAAAATGATCCACAACGGAGTAAATTTCTACTCGCAGTTTATTACGGTCAACAAATAATCCCAACATCTACAGGGAAGAACGAGGAGGTGAGGCAACATTTAATCTCAATGTTGGGCTTAATACATGCTCAGATTGGCGTTGCCAGGGGAGAAAGGAACCACCTCAATAAGATCGGCTACAACGACGTGGGTTAATTAATAGAGATAAAGAAGATCAAGCACCGCAAATCAGTTGACAGTTTCATCGGGAAAAAGCCGCGTTTCCGAACCACAGAACAGAATAGAACGCGAAGGAGCCCTATATACTCCTCCTTTCAGCGACAACCGAACGTCTTTTCGACGCCACAGATGACGCAGGTTGGCAAAGGCAACTCGTGCCTTTGCTATCCTCGTTGATATCTCATCAGCAATATTACAAGCTGACGAGATAGTGTTACCCAAGTAGGTGAAACTGTCCACAGTCTCAAGCGGATTACCTGCAATAAAGGAAAGGTAGGAGTGGGAAAGCCACAGTTTCGAAACAGTACCTTGGACTTTAAAGGTACGAATCGCATTCTGTACAAAACAGCTCAGTCACTCACCTCGTACAACATGGTCTGCATATCTTCGGAAGAAAGACCAAACAAGGAATTGTCATTCGCATACTCCATGTCGGTCAAAGCGGAACCAGGAATAAACTCAACATGAAGCTCATTGGATTCTTTCTAGGTGACCATCAAACCAGAAATGAAACCTGCCTTTAAATGATGCAGACCTGATCCACAAACTGATTGTGTGCTATTTGGTGCATACTGAATCCAACGGCATACAGCTTCATGCTGCCCTGATAAGTGTATAACTCTTTTTCACATAAAAACCATCTTCCGACCTTTCCCTTAATTATTCGAACCTTGTTCGTTCAACCTGAAGTTAAAATTTTTGCAACTTTACACTAAACTCCGGTTACCCAATCGTAATGATCCGGACAATTAGTAACCTACATTTTCATGAAGCTGAGTGTATTTGAAGCAGCAACTGGTTTTTATGTTTTCTAACCTGACGGCAATCCACATTTGATTGGCACGCGACCATACGGGTTCTACGACTAGCTTAAAGATTACGCGATCTGTGTCGTAAACTCTCGAAACGATACGCTAGTTCGTCCTCGATATAGTAGTGCGATTGACAAGAATCGGGTTCTCCTCCTGGTAATAATTAACAGGGAAAGTCTGGGTCCAGAAAATACCGCGACTGTCTCCGTAATTCGCTCACAAGACAAACCAAGAGGCGCGTGCAAAAAACAGCTTTGTTCCGCTTCAAAAACGTTTGCGACAATGAGAAAATTACAAGGTATTTATATGGTGCATAGAGATCTAAAAACATTCTTGAATCAGAAAACGGAAGTACAGTTAACCGAAAAAATAGTTAGGGTCACTAAGCCACCAATGAGCATAGCGGAATAAAGGTCGGACAGGTAAAAAATAACCAAGGTTACCTCTCGACCGTTCTGGACAGTTCCACTCATTCTGATTGGATTAATCGTTTTATCGAGAACGGAGGCGGTTTTGGACGGAAAAATAAACTTCTTAACAATTTGTCATTCAATGAACACACTATTCACCGACTGTTTTAACCTGCAAAACAATCTGTGTGATGTAAACGGGTTGTTGTCGTGCAAAACACCTTACGTAATACTAATGGTCATATTATGCATTTTTATAAGCTACCTAACTCAAATAAATATACTACAAGTACCACAACGAAGGAGTGACAAAAAATGCAGCAAACACCGAAATAACAATAAACGACGCATCTTCAATCATAGTGAATCGCAGCGACCGCGCCATCTTCGACGACAAACCTGAAAGTTCTAAGATGTCCTTGTGCGAAAACATGGTCAGATCACAAAGCACGTGTCATCCACACAACGAGTTGCGAGTCCTTCGCACATACACATACTTACAGAACACAGAAACTCAAAACACGCGCGCGCATAATTCGAATTGCCAAAATCGCACCACCGGCGTTGCAGAAAAGGTCAGTCAAAAGTAGTAACAAAAATAACAACAGTTCAAGACAAATGTAGTCTGTCAACTACATCGAGTGGTATACCAAAATGACAGACAATAAGGTCATGTTAAGTAACGGAGTAATGTGAAGTTCTGCGACAAACAAAAAATATAAGCAAACTGAATATCAATAGATTTCAGTTACATATAAGCTTATTCTTTTTAGTGACCCTTAGACGATGATCGGAAAAGAGGAATCCCTATTATTAGAATCAACTAGCTGTACAACAGTAAAGAACTTAATGATACCCGAAGTGGAGCAAACTGTACAACCTCACATTGCATGGAGGAGACAAACGCATCACATTCAAATTAGTACGGCAATGGCAACTCGATGGATGGCATTTACCAGGCTTTAGGAAAACCTTCAACACCACAATGACAAATTGAAGGCGTCAATAAGGAGACGTCAATCTATAGAACATTCACTGATGTGACCCGTCCATTAGGTGATTTGCTCCAACAATGCACTTTCAGTCTTAGTAACGCCATGTAGATTTGGATCCGCTGCACCACTTAGACCGTTCACATATCAAACATTTCGGTATCGGACGTCATCACATTTCACCCACCCACGTCACGCAAGTTACTAGTTAGTATAGATTAGTTAACGAATGACACTTGACTGGTGAGGATTGGTTGTCCATTTAATACGCTCGACAACTTCGGACGGGATCTTTTAAATAGCGAATAACCAACACATCGACTACTCGTCAAGCAAGATGATTGACGTTATCGCAACATGTAGCAGAACAGTTTGACCAAGGAGGCGGCGAAATGAAGTACGGAACCAGATTCCAAGTGCCAGAGGGCAATAAGCCAATCGTCTTCTCAAACGAAGAAAACATCTGACAGATAACCGCACAATCCAGGAGTACACATAAATTTAACTCTTGTTTAGTACGGCAGAATGTTAGTTATCAGACCCCCGTAACAGCGTATGCACCTGGCAAGCCCGCAACCAACTTTCGTGACAAATCCAAAACTTGCATAATAGCCACAAAAATTTGGGCAAACAACTCAAACGGACAGCGCACACTCACCGAACTGCCCATGTTAGTCAACGCGGCTTTGGCTCGGGCTAACCGTGTTGGCTCGATGCTCACTGTAAACGCACGCACAATATGTGCACAGAATTCAACAGCGATTCCGATGGTCTGTGAGTGAACAAAAAAGGTTAACAGGATATGAATACGCAAACTCATGAGGGGAGATCGTTTAAAAACGTAAACGCAGCGTCAGTACAAGATAAGCTGGATAAAGGCATATCATAAAATGGAGTTACAAGACCATAGGTTGCGGCCACCTAAGCCAACAGTTGATTTTTCTTGCAGAAATGTGGACAATCACGATGATTAACGAATACTTTGTTCTCTTTAAAGCACACAGGAACAGAAAATGATGTCTACAGATAAAACGATTCACTCCGTATAATATAACTTCAAATAATAGCAACGAACCACTTTAGTTCCTCTCGGTCAGTACAATGCACACTGACAATGAACACGCTAATAGTTTAACAAATTCAATGTACTTGTATAACTTTTGGATTAAAGTGAACTGTGTAAAACAGTATGTGATTAGCTGCTAATAAGTTGTCCTCGAATAACATTTATTTGAATGTCACGTAGGGAAATATCGGTGTGTCGTGGGCACAAGTACACTCAAAGAGATGCTCAAGGGAGTGCATCGTGAAGTAGAGTGCACGTTTATCAAACATTTAGTGTGGTCCATAGGTAGGCTGAAATCTGAAAGCAACGTTGTCACGTGCTCAAAGTCTAACTAAACTATATAACAATCGTTGGATTTGTCCGACTTATTTTGTTGTTTAGTGCGTTGCTATTGGGAATGTACCTTAAGTAAACCATGACATCGTAATTAGTGAATTCCGTAAGCTGTTTTCAGTATATCCCTTAGGTTTTAATATTCAACTGTCACTACTTCACATTAGGCACGACCGAATTATCATATGTGAACGCTCAACCACTTTCGCTTGTGAGTAATGATCAGGTTGCCCGATCGCCTCGAGAGGAGACACAGTTACTGTCTGTTAACTCCAATCGATGACCCCTCGACTAGGACTTCTCTCCAAGTTGAAATCACAGAAATCATTGACTTGTTGAGCGGTATTTTGATTACTGATGAGTAGTAGGGGATTTTGGTTTTCATACAGATTGAACATCACCCACAATTGATCGCAGCTGTCGCATTCCCATAGACTTTCCAGTCGGCCCCTTTCGAAAAGAAGCACTAGACTCGAGTTTCGCTCTCATTAGAGCTCGTCAGTAGTGCATATCCTTGCCACTGCCGGGACTAGAACTCCGACCACGTATGTGTACAGTTTTTTAAGTTCATCAGATGAGCATACATAGTGAAGAAATCACCTGTCAGGTGCGATGTAGCTCCATGTGGTCTGACTTGATATGAGAATGCTACTCAGGTGTCCACGATCTGCTCGTGACCAAGACTTCACCCGCTCGTACGGACAATAGAATACACAAAGTCCGAATCTACCGTCGCTCGCCTTCCAACTGCGCTCTTCAAACTCCTTGAACGATATGAACGCTTCCCATGAGCTAATTGATTGGACGGATTGTTTCGTAAAACCTAAGCAGATATTTCCATTTTGCCAGCTAATATGCCAGTTTTGCTCGTTTAAGCAGATCAGTTTACATCAACGAGTCATGATCAAAGATTGACTTGTCATCATCGTTGCATGGTGCCCAAAATTAGTCCACGTACCCTCAAATTTCATTAGGCGTTTTGTTCATCGTTGTGTTTTCTTTCATCCGTAATAATCCTCTCCTGTTGTGATCGTTGGTTTGCTTGACAATGATCTTAAGCTCAGGCCAGTTTCTATAGAAATTATCTAAAAGTAATAGTATCTCCGTATCTAATTCACTTAATTCAGTCTTTTGAAAATTCTACAGCTGAACCTCCAACCACATCTTCTAACCTTTCATATCAGATGACTGAATAGCAGTCAGATATTTGGCTGATTCGAATTGAAAACCACAATTTTCGCATCCAGATAGTCCTTCGAGTCGGCCATTTTCATTACACATTAGGAGTCCATCGAAAGCCAGGAAAAGTGACTTAATTCAGCAAGTTATCGACCGACCGGTTTGTTTTGAATGACCACCAAAACAAGGTACGGCTACTTGGATGACACTCCGAGGTTGAGGTGTTAGGCACTGAAATTATTAACAAAGGGCAGCATTGCTTCTGTGACAAATAACGATGAGCTATAAACAAGCAGATTGTCAATCGCTTTCAGACAACAGCCGCGGATGCAGGTTCACTCACTGGTATGGTCTATCTTAGTTCTCCAGGGCTTGTGAAATCTTTCTTTCAGCATTCTATGGAGACTCCACCACAGTCTAGTAGAACCGCTGCTTAGAAGACCAGAAGATTCTCTAACAGGACGTGAGTTCAACGCCAAGCTGGTTCCTTACCAACAGCTGAGTTACACAAGTGTTGAGTGAAGATAACACCTGTTCATATAACGTATACATCAATTATTGAGTATCGTCTCCTGACCGGTGCTGCTCTACACCGACAACGCAAAAGGCTGGCGAGCGGGAGATTGTCCATAAGATGAGATTCGTAAACACGATGTGAACTATGGTAAACAAATGTCCAATGGTGATAATTCGGTGTTAACTATGAACAGGTGGAAAAACATACATATTCGCCAGCAAAAGCAAACATTAAAACTAAACTAAGCGAATTCACATGCTAGGTCTAGGGGCTCCAGCAATGGACAATGTGAGTCTGCTCACAAACGGTTCACGAGTGACCAACAAGGCACAAACGACAGTAAATTTCTTGGGATAAATCGGCCAGCGAATTCAACCTGAAACATTCTCCAAGGTGCATTACTGCATTGTACGCACTCCCTCGAGAGCAAACTCGGGCTTGTTACCTGTATCTCAAGAAATGATACGGTAAAAATCTAAGGACGGGCAACGAAGACAGTCAAGAAGTGTAGGACAAGCTCTTAGCCTCCAATGAGACGTCTAAAGGTTTTATTTCTTCGGGTTCAAACTGGATGCGTGATGTGTGAGTGAAACCACAATTTGTGCAACGCGAGCCATTTGTTGTGAGTGTTATGCACATGTGACTTGGTTTCGATCACTACGGTAGGCTAATCCTCAAGGGATGCTACCAATCGTGTGTGTATGTCGACCGCATCAGTATACTGATTCCATGTGTATGCATATGCTCGGTGTCAGTAATGTCGCACATCTACGTTTCACTTCCAACTCAATTTTCAGACGCTACATCCGGGAACGTTTGTTTTACACTTACAATCCTTCCAATAAACTTCATTCTCCGATTGACACAAACAGCGACGTTAATCTTTTTGTATCCCCCGAAAAAATACCAGCAATTTTTGTTACAAATCACTTTCGGAGTATCCTCACTCATTACATCCAGTACTGTTTCACTGCGTTCCTTTCGCAGTTACTCGTCGACGGACTAAATCACCATTTGTTCAACCATCTACACGTACAGAAGCAGCCCATCTTTTTCGTCGAACTGTCTCTATAATCCATAAACGGTGGTCAATGAGTTACAAGAAGTATGCAATATATATTCTCTAGAATGCTAACAAATACCATTTTCCCCTACCATGTATGCGTATCCGATTTAGTTTACTAGAAAAGTTTATAAAACTGAAAATTCATCTATTCACTTGAAAAAAAACTGGCAATCACCAGTTTTCCAACCTAAATCTGCCTATTTTCTTACGTGGCTATCCTTCTGGAACATCACCGCAAATCGATGTTTACACTATTTTTCGCATTCTTTAAACACACTTCAATTAGTTCCCTTAATCAGTTCAGTTACCAACCACGGCGATCAAAGAGAATGAGGATAACTTCAAAAAAGCACTCATAGCATGTAATACAAGAGAAGGAAAGATGAAAAAAACATTTGCGGTACAGCATGTGGTTTAGTGCACTCAAACACAGTCTTAGTGTAAGACACCACTAGAACACTGTGGAGAATTGGCTTCGTTATCTATGACACTAAGCACATAGCACTTTGACAACGCGACAGTTACACTGACTTGCTTAGGGACGCTCGGGTCTTCAAAGCATTACTCACAAGCGAATACAGCTAAGGTAGTGTCTGTTACGAGGTGTCAACCAGACAATGACCAAAGGGGCTCGACTAACAACCAAGACAGTAAAAGTTTAAACTAGGACGACGTAATTCACGGCTGATGAGCCTTGGTCAGTCAGTCAGAGGCCGGCACTTATATCCATCGAAAAGTATCACTTCAAACTAGTTAACTGAATGAGAAAACACACACTACTACCTATAAAATTGAGCAGTACACAACTTATAGCATTTCGTGAATTGTAAATGATGCTCTTTAAATTAAATACGGCAACTTTTGGTAAACGACCGCACACAAAAAAAGTGTGGCCGGGTAGATGACTAGAAAATTGAGGATCGAAACGGAGGGAATCAGTCAAAATTGGCAGTCAACTTACCACAACCAAATTGACCAGCGATAGAGCGTTGAGATCGATGTTCCACAGTACCATTAATGCGAGCATGCTGAGAACGATGTAGACGACACCTAGGAAAACCATAGCCGTTGCGGCCACATTCAGGCCAAGCAGAAGGAAAGTGACTGCGGTGACAGCCACTAAACAGATACCGATTTGAAATATGGCCTCTGAGACTACGTTCAGATATTGCTCGTAGAATACGTAGTAAACACTGAATAGGGAAATAGAAAAACCAGGGAAAATAGGAAGGTATCTGGGTCGTCTGCTTAAACGCTGTAATGAGGGAGCGAAACTCGAACAAACAAACACAACCACTGGTGCCTGACAATTAGGTGTACTCACAGAACTCAGGTAACTTCGATGGGCCCGCGGAATAAGACAGGATTAAGGTCACAGTAATTTGCGGCCAACTACTGATCAACAGTAGCAACAGCGATTGAAAACTCAACAGTAGTTAATACAGATCTCGATTACTCTTCAGTCTTTTAGAAAAATTGCACTACATAGCTTATATGCGACGAGAAAAGTCTAATAACGACAAATCCAGTACAGCCCGGAGACTGTCTGCGCCCGTTTTGTTTTGTCATTCACCCAAATGTCACGTGGTCGTAAAGGTAGCATAAAACATAATCGCTTCACTGCCTACGCAAAACATGGCACAAGGGACAATCTAAGAGCGAACCAATCTCTTAGGGCAACAACGTCACGATTGGGCAAACAGTTGCATTGTTATAACCCTTGCCCTTCGTCATGTTCTTTGTTCTGTATTGTGACATAATGTATGCAGCCAATAACAACCAAAGATAAACTACAGGTTTTAAGTACTGATGTAACTCTAAAGTTCCGTCTTTGTACTACGGATAGCAACTACTTACTGCGACCAATGCAGTCCTCATATAACACATGCGGGGTGTACGAGTTCAACTGCGGGCAATAGGGCTACTCAGAGTCTGTAATTTTGAGAAACAGATTGTTAAGTGGTATGCAAGCGATGCGGATACGAATAACGTTTATCAAACAGCACTGGCGAACAGGTTATCTGGGTGGGTGGAGTAAGCTGTCGGAACCTAATCGGTGCCGAGAGTAAAACTACAGTAACCGTGAGAGTTTGTTGTGAAGTTCGACATCTGCAGTTACAATAAGTGTTACGTCGATGGAAATACTTAAGTAAGTGTCGCTCAAACTCTCCTTGGAATTAATATGACAAGAAGTGGTGGAAAGCCAGGCGCAAGCTGACTGGAATTGTGAGCATATACTATGATAACTACTTCACCAAGCGATGTAAGAGTTAAACAAGCGCTCTGTTTCAGGGGAAGTGTGGTAATACTTTCGCCTTTTCGCGCTTTCATCGGTCGTCCATTCAGTATCGGAGAACCCAGTATTTATTAACCAGTGATCAAAGTCCATTCGACGGATAGATTGAGGAACAGTGCATCAAGTCTGGACCGAATAAAACAGACGATGAAATCTGGATGGTCAGTTACCGCATTAGAAATTGCCCTCGCTCAGACGCAAAAGTGTGGTTATTGAAGTTGGACTTTAAAACGCAACAAGTTAGCATCCCCGTCCACCAACCGTTTTCAACGATGATGGCAATAAATCTGACATCATCGCACCAACGACAATAGTACACAAACGGTTTGTACTTATGCCTAACTGTTATAAAAGAATCACAAAGAAAAAACGCTAAAGCTACAGATAAGAAAAATTGGAGAAGGAATAAAACCCAGTACTTGTTATGGCTGTGTCCCAACCCAAACGATCAAAGCGTCCATAATATGCAAAGAAGTCATCACGTTCATAAGAAGTCAGTTAAACTAACTAAATGTCCCATTCATTTTTCTCAAACTTTTATGATTGCCCAACTGTTCACAGCTTTCAGATTTAGACGGACTTTCTGGATAACCTCCTCTGAAAAGTAGCAGTAAAATCTAGTTTTCTTTTGTTTAGAGCTTATCAATAGTGCTTGCGCGTATGACTCAATTTGTTTTGTCGTTCAGCGGCGTAACCTGTTCTCAACGAGAACAAGGTCAGATTTGCAGTGGTTTGATTACCGTTGCCTCCATCGTTTTGCACACATCGAGTGGGGTGATCGTGCAAACAACACGGAAAATTGTTGGTGCACGCTTAAAAAACCACGGATATGTGATCAATTGGTGAAATCACAAAAATGCAACCTATGACGACTGAGTCGCATTCTTCCTAGGTCAATCAAGTGTCAAATGCATTATGCATTACTAATGAGTAGATGAGCAGAGTTATTATCGTAGAAAGAATCCAAGTGTGAACAATCCACGCTTCTGTTGGATTCGAACCAGTGACGGAAACAGCATGCCCAAACGCGACAAATAGTTTATCAGCTGAGTTACACAAGCCACGACTGGAACTCGGAAAATTTGCAGCAGAATTAAGTCACCCAACCACTTTAATGTCTCACATAAAATCCACAAAATCATCCACGAGACTGATTGTTTCGTCAAGATTATTCAAGCAATCCATTTATCGGACGGTCTCCATCCATACTACAAACGGTTGGGTCAAGCAATGACGTGGTCACAAAATTGGAAAAGTCTGAGTGTTCCATCCAGCATAGTGGGAAAGTGACGCCTGTTCAGCT